>OX439006.1:4845123-4980123 GCA_949316495.1 Amphiduros pacificus | reverse complement strand
GCATATCAGAGTTCGGAGATGTGGGAAGGGGCGGCCTCTAGAGCTGTGGATGGAGTCCTTAATGGTGACTACATGCAAGGCGCTTCCTGCACACATACAGCTGCTGAGGTAAGTACTCCCAGCTGAAACTATTGTGCCCCTGTTACACATACAGCTGCTGAGGTAATCACTACCATCTGAAACTATTGTGCCCCTGTCACACATACAGCTGCTGAGGTAATTACTCCCAGCTGAAACTATTGTGCCCCTGTTACACATACAGCTGCTGATGTAATTACTCCCAGCTGAAACCATTGTGCCCCTGTCACACATACAGCTGCTGAGGTAATTACTCCCAGCTGAAACTATTGTGCCACTGTCACACATATAGCTGCTGAGGTAATTACTCCCAGCTGAAACTATTGTGCCCCTGTCACACATACAGCTGCTGATGTAATTACTCCCAGCTGAAACTATTGTGCCCCTGTTACACATACAGCTGCTGAGGTAATTACTCCCAGCTGAAACTATTGTGCCCCTGTCACACATACAGCTGCTGATGTAATTACTCCCAGCTGAAACCATTGTGCCCCTGTCACACATACAGCTGCTGATGTAATTACTCCCAGCTGAAACTATTGTGCCCCTGTCACACATACAGCTGCTGAGGTAATTACTCCCAGCTGAAACTATTGTGCCCCTGTTACACATACAGCTGCTGAGGTAATTACTCCCAGCTGAAACTATTGTGCCCCTGTCACACATACAGCTGCTGAGGTAATCACTACCAGCTGAAACTATTGTGCCCCTGTCACACATACAGCTGCTGAGGTAATTACTACCAGCTGAAACTATTGTGCCCCTGTCACACATACAGCCGCTGAGGTAATTACTCCCAGCTGAAACCATTGTGCCCCTGTCACACATACAACTGCTGATGTAATTACTCCCAGCTGAAACCATTGTGCCCCTGTCACACATACAGCTGCTGAGGTAATTACTCCCAGCTGAAACTATTGTGCCACTGTCACACATATAGCTGCTGAGGTAATTACTCCCAGCTGAAACTATTGTGCCCCTGTCACACATACAGCTGCTGATGTAATTACTCCCTGCTGAAACTATTGTGCCCCTGTCACACATACAGCTGCTGAGGTAATTACTCCCAGCTGAAACTATTGTGCCACTGTCACACATACAGCTGCTGAGGTAAGTACTCCCAGCTGAAACTATTGTTCCCCTGTCACACATACAGCTGCTGAGGTAATTACTCCCAGCTGAAACTATTGTGCCACTGTCACACATACAGCTGCTGATGTAATTACTCCCTGCTGAAACTATTGTGCCCCTGTCACACATACAGCTGCTGAGGTAATTACTCCCAGCTGAAACTATTGTGCCACTGTCACACATACAGCTGCTGAGGTAAGTACTCCCAGCTGAAACTATTGTTCCCCTGTCACACATACAGCTGCTGAGGTAATTACTCCCAGCTGAAACTATTGTGCCACTGTCACACATACAGCTGCTGAGGTAAGTACTCCCAGCTGAAACTATTGTGCCACTGTCACACATACAGCTGCTGAGGTAAGTACTCCCAGCTGAAACTATTGTTCCCCTGTCACACATACAGCTGCTGAGGTAATTACTCCCAGCTGAAACTATTGTGCCACTGTCACACATACAGCTGCTGATGTAATTACTCCCTGCTGAAACTATTGTGCCACTGTCACACATATTGCTGCTGATGTAATTACTCCCAGCTAAAACTATTGTGCCACTGTCACACATACAGCTGCTGATGTAATTACTCCCAGCTAAAACTATTGTGCCCCTGTTACACATACAGCTGCTGATGTAATTACTCCCAGCTGAAACTATTGTGCCCCTGTCACACATACAGCTGCTGATGTAATTACTCCCTGCTGAAACTATTGTGCCCCTGTCACACATACAACTGCTGATGTAATTACTCCCAGCTGAAACCATTGTGCCCCTGTCACACATACAGCTGCTGAGGTAATTACTCCCAGCTGAAACCATTGTGCCCCTGTCACACATACAGCTGCTGAGGTAATTACTCCCAGCTGAAACTATTGTGCCACTGTCACACATATAGCTGCTGAGGTAATTACTCCCAGCTGAAACTATTGTGCCCCTGTCACACATACAGCTGCTGATGTAATTACTCCCTGCTGAAACTATTGTGCCCCTGTCACACATACAGCTGCTGAGGAAATTACTCCCTGCTGAAACTATTGTGCCACTGTCACACATATAGCTGCTGAGGTAATTACTCCCAGCTGAAACTATTGTGCCCCTGTCACACATACAGCTGCTGAGGTAATTACTCCCAGCTGAAACTATTGTTCCCCTGTCACACATACAGCTGCTGAGGTAAGTACTCCCAGCTGAAACTGTTGTTCCCCTGTCACACATACAGCTGCTGAGGTAATTACTCCCTGCTGAAACTATTGTGCCACTGTCACACATATAGCTGCTGAGGTAATTACTCCCAGCTGAAACTATTGTGCCCCTGTCACACATACAGCTGCTGAGGTAATTACTCCCAGCTGAAACTATTGTTCCCCTGTCACACATACAGCTGCTGAGGGGCCACGGGCCGTGGCGCAGTTGGTTAGAGTGCCAGCTTATTAGCACCAGTTCCTCTGTGGTGATCCAAAGGTTGTGGGTTCGAACCCTGGCCGTGCCGGGATTGAACTTGTGAAACAATTTCCCACATGAGCTGAGGCCCGTGCCTAAAGGGTTAACCCGTTGTCCTTGTAAATTTGTGACCGGGTGAGTTGTCATGTCATGGACCTGCGACATGACAATTCAGTGAGGCAGCACTATATCTGCTACAAGTAGGTCTCATCACGAAATGACTGAAATAATGTTGAAAGTGATGTAAAACCCCAAACAAACAAACAAACAAACAAACAGCTGCTGAGGTAAGTACTCCCAGCTGAAACTATTGTGCCCCTGTCACACATACAGCTGCTGAGGTAATTACTCCCAGCTGAAACTATTGTGCCCCTGTCACACATACAACTGCTGAGGTAATTACTCCCAGCTGAAACTATTGTACCCCTGTCACACATACAGCTGAATTCCACCTCACTCGAAAACAATTGCAAAAGCCACTGGAAAAAAATGAAATATAGAAATTATAAAAAAAAATCAAAATTAGCGACTTTATTACAGATGAAGAAAAAATGTTTTAATAAACATCAAAACTATGATAATGATGATCTGAATACACTACTCATCAAATACAACAAATTGACCCATGTCCTGGATAAACATGCACCAGTTGTGGAGAGAACCATACGGGTGAGATAACCCACACCATGGTTATCTGAAAATATAAATGAAGAGAAAAGGTATAAAAGTAAATTGGACAGAAAAATGAATAGCACTGGCCTTACAACAGATAAAATACAATATCAAATACAAAAAATAGATACAACAGTCTACATAAATCAGTACAAAATAAATATTACTCTGACGTTATTGACTCCAATAAATCGGACCTTAAAAACCTCTTCATAATTCTAAATGGACTATTACATTCCAAGGAAGAAACTCCTTTCCCAAGACGTGAAGATACAAAAATATTAGCGACCGAATTTAATAATTTCTTTCTCAAAATAATTTTAAATCTGAAAAAATGAAATGGATGAGAAAAACAATAAAATTGAATGTGCAGAAAAATCTAAATTTACTCCTTGTCTTAATAAATTCACTCCCTTAAGCAAGTCTGATGTTCAAATATTACTCAAAGAAGCAACAAAGAAGTCTTGTGAGCTTGACCCTATTCAACATGGTTACTCTTGGAGTGCATTGGGCATCTGTTACCAATAATAACGGCAATTATTAACAAATCAGTCATGCTTGGCAACATGCCAGATTCCCTAAAATTAGCCATTGCAAAACCTAATTATTATAAAAAAAAGTATAGAAATTGAGTCTAAAGTTACTGAAAAAGAATTATAGACCTGTGTCAAATCTGCCCTACTTATCCAAACTTATTGAAGGAACAATAGCCATAGTTTATCAATCATCTCATAATTAATCAAATTCAAAGAAGGTTCCAATCAGCATACAAGGAATTCCACAGCACTGAAACTGCATAGCTACTAGTACAAATGATAATTTAATAGATATAGATAATAATAAAAAGGTAATGTTAGTTTTACTAGACCACTCTACAGCCTTTGACACTATAGATCGTGAAATACTACTTAATAGACTGGAAAAAAGATTAGGTGTTAAAAGAATGGCACTAAAGTGGTTCAGATCATATCTCTCAAATATAAAACAGTGTGTTACTATTGATGGAAAAATGTCTGAGAATATGGATATTAATTATAGGGTTCCACAAGGTTTGGTATTAGGGCCAATACTTTTCACAACATATATGGAACCGTTATCTGAAATCATAGGGTGCTATGGGCTGAAGCATCATATATATGCGGATGATACTCAGTCCTGCATCACACTGGGTCCTAAATCTGAAAGGGGATAAAAAATATCATGCACTGAAACGGACAAGTGTAAAACAAGCATTAAAAAGAATTACTGGACTACAAAATGAAAATAAATGATGGGTAGACTTAAATGATAATGTGCTAAAAGCACAAATTTCAGAAATGGAGAAATTCCATCTGAGAGTATTGTTGGATAAACAAATATCTCAAGGTCAAACAAGATCAGAGATATTGTCATTTTTGATCAAGAATTTACCATGAAACAACAAATAAAGAAAATGTATAAAAATGTTGTTTTTTTTTCATGTAAAAAAAATATCACAAATTAGAAGCTGTATTGATGAAAAAACCACCTACGCTCTTGCACTTGCATTTGTTACATCGTTATATTATGGAAACTCCCTATTGGCAGGGCTACCAAAATGTGAAATAGCCAAACTTTAAAAAAATCAGAATGCTGCAGCCAGAGTAATGGGTAAAATGAAGAAAAAAAGACCATATAACAGAAAAATTAATGGAATTGCACTGGCTGCCAGTGGAAGCCCGAATTGACTATAAGATTGCTCTACTGACCTGGAAGGTACAAAAATGGAAACACACCTGTCACATCTATTGATACCTAAACAGGGAACTAGACTCCTCCAGTCTATAGATAATAATGAACATATAGTAACCAGAACCAATTTGAGAACGTACAATGATAGTGCTTTTGAGGTGTTTATGTCCAAAGTCTGGAATGCCCTGCCCTTGAAAGTGAAAAACTGTAATACACTCAAGAGCTAAGGCGGCAATGAGACTGTATTGTTTGTAGTCAGGCACACCTGTGTCAAATCTGAGCTGAGTTGTTAACGCTGGCGGGAAAATTCAAATTATGAAAGTTCAACCAGAGTTTTTTTTCATATCATATGTTCAATAATTTTGTTGGATCAATAGCATAGAAAAACATCTACTTAAATATAGCGCTATATAAATTATATAAATTATATAAATTATATTTATTATTATATATTTATTATTATTATTATTATTATTATTATTATTATTATTATTATTATTATTATTATTATTATTATTATTATTATTATTATTATTATTATTATTATTTTTAATATTATTATTATTATTATTATTATCATTATTATTATTATTATTATTATTATTATTATTATTATTATTATTATTATTATTACCCATCACTTCAATATAAATGCTATCATGATAGTACATGCTAATCATTAATATTGCAGAATACTCCTTGGTGGTTCGTAGATCTGGGAAAGGATAATATTCTGAGATCAGTTATATTGTCAGGAAGAAAAGACTGTTGTGGTATGTTCTTTCTATTTTGCATATTTTTGAAACATCATGAAACAGTGTTTAACTGTTACAGTTATTTATTAATGATTTATGTTCTGTGAATTACAAACGGTGATTTGTTGTTTTTTGCTTCCGAAAGAAAGTTACTGTAAGTCCTAAGTATGATATTTTTGAACAAAAAAAAAACAATCACGTAATAAATTCATGTCTTCAAAAGGAAAGCACATCATACATTTAATATTGAAAATCACAAAAAGTCTAGTCCAAAGTAAAAATAATAGTTGTATACAGTGTATTGGTGATGAAAGTAATCCAACAAAGTCTGTGGTGACAAAGTTAAAACATTTTATTGCGACATGTTTGAGTCCTTCAAGGGACTTTTTCAGGCTTAACTAACAAACCAATGAAAGTATTCACTTATATATCAGTATAAGAAAATGTGGTAAACAACCAGGTAAAATTTAATAAACAAGCAGGTAAACAAGCTGATAAAGAAGAAAAGACACAAAGTTAATTGCACTTGTCTGCTTGCTGTGTGGGGGTGTCAAAATGCTCTTGACACCTCTGGCACATGGGACATTTTTGTAATCATATCTTATATACATTAGAGATGAGAGATTAAACTGGGCAATGCTTAACTGACCTGAGTGAAAGATATGAAATGGAAACTGAAAGGATTAGATATATCATGAAATAAAGTAAAAAATAAAACAATAGGACAATATACAGGTATATGAAGAAATGGCAGTAATTAACATAGGGTAATACCTCTGCTATTGAATGTGAAGTACTGTTCAAAACTGGTTTGTATTTGTCAATTAAAGAATGTTATATTCCAAGGAGTGTACCTCTTTAAGTACTTTGAAAAAGGGATTTTTTAAAGTTTCCCCTTTCCACAAGTTCTCAAATGTCCTGATACTGGGCAATTATGATAAGATGAATTTGATATCTGAGATTGTCTCAGGTGTTTGGTTGAACTAATACAGTCATGTTGGCATCTTATTGCATAGATTGTATATATGGCTCTCCAGGAGAGATTAGTTTTGGGTTTTAATTTAGTATATCATATATACATCATCACAAAAATGAAAGAAATTTAATAACGCTTTCCTTTTTGTTTCAGAAAAGAGACTGCACAATTTTGTTGTTGGTTATTTGAACGGTGATAACTATGAAAATGCCACTGCAGTTATAGATGCCTTGAACATCCATGGAATACAAGCAGTAGCCAAGACTTGTGCAGTTAATGTTGATCCCTGGCTTAGCAGAGGTGTTGTTGCGTGTACAGTGCCCTCCAGGGCGCGCTATGTGTTCATCTACATAGCAGGAGGGACAAACAACGTGCTCTCCCTTTGTGAAGTTGAGGTTGTAGTTGATAAAGGTAGATGCACATATGCACCTAAATGTCCTGGTAAAATGTCAATTAAAATACAATGTCCTTTGATTCCAATCAAAAATGCTATATATGATAAGGTCATTGACGAAATGTCAATTCAAATGCAATGTGTTTCAGATTCTAGGAACTTGTGGTTTTCATTGTAAAGTTGACTGACCCTAAAACTGGGATAATCCCTTTTTTGTCACTGATTATCTGTTCTATAATCATATGATAATCTGTAATTCTCTATTATCGCTCATTAAATCTGAACGCCAGTCTGACCTAAGAATAAGATGAACATCGCAAAAATAAAAACATGAAATCTCAATCTTTCTTGGACGTTTCAGTTCGTCGCTATATGGTGTTGACATCGCCCCTGACTCACGAGCAGGCCAATGCGACATGTTTACAACACTTTGGCGGCCCTCTGGCAATGGTCGAATCTGTCGAGGAGTTGCTTCTGTTAAGTGAGGTTTTGACCGAGGCAATGTTAGACGGTGTATGCCACATAGGACAAAATAAGCAAACTGGGCTGGTCTGGCAAACAGGACCAAACGAGCTACTCGGTATTCCACATTTGGTTTTATTTTTCATCTAAAATATATATCATATTTAATGTGAAATATTAATTTTTATATGAAATATATATTATTTTTAATTTGAATTATATATTTTTATTGTGAAATATATGTTTTATTAATGTTAAATATATACAAATTACTTATATACAAATATATACAAATGTGTGTGAATGGTCTTTATGAATTTTAGAGAATACTTCTGTTCTGGTTCTTTGGTGAAGTTAAATGATAAAAGTTCAACACAAATAATGTTTTGTGTTTATAGTTTTAATGTTATTCATCATGCATTTGCCATGAATACAAATTTGAATGCATTATATTAGCATGGCTAATCCTATTCTTAAGTAAAGATGATTTGCTAGAAAACTTTGAATACGATGTTCTCTTCATATACTTCCGGTGACAAGGTTACAAATTGCTGAACATAGCGCAATTGGGTGCGACGAGTTGCGCACTATCGGCTAAGACTACAGATGATGATTGTAACTATTTGACTGATGGAGTTCATTTTGAACCTAGATGGATAATTCCTGATCAAGGTAGGATATATCAAACAAAAAGGGTTTATATATACATATGCACATATTTGTGATTGTGAAATGTGAAATAGGAAACTTCTGAAAAATATGATAATTATGAAAATAAATTCAAGGGTGATATTAATGAGAATGAATATGAATACAAGAATGACATTAATGACAGTGAAAATAAATACCATTTATAGTACTGTATTTGAAAATAAATAGACAATTGACATTACTGACAATGAAAATAATTACAGAAAATACAGTACTGACAATGGAAATAATTACAGAAAATACAGTACTGACAATGAAAATAATTAGAGAAAATACAGTACTGACAATAAAAATAATTAGAGAAAATACAGTACTGACAATGAAAATAATTACAGAAAATATAGTACTGACAATGAAAAGAATTACAGAAAATATAGTACTGACAATGAAAATAATTACAGAAAATACAGTACTGACAATGGAAATAATTACAGAAAATACAGTACTGACAATGGAAATAATTACAGAAAATACAGTACTGACAATGAAAATAATTACAGAAAATACAGTACTGACAATGAAAATAATTACAGAAAATACAGTACTGAAAATGAAAATAATTACAGAAAATACAGTACTGACAATGAAAATAATTACAGAAAATATAGTACTGACAATGAAAATAATTACAGAAAATATAGTACTGACAATGGAAATAATTACAGAAAATACAGTACTGACAATGAAAATAATTACAGAAAATACAGTACTGACAATGGAAATAATTACAGAAAATACAGTACTGACAATGGAAATAATTACAGAAAATACAGTACTGACAATGGAAATAATTACAGAAAATACAGTACTGACAATGGAAATAATTACAGAAAATACAGTACTGACAATGAAAATAATTACAGAAAATACAGTACTGACAATGAAAATAATTACAGAAAATACAGTACTGACATTGGAAATAGATAAAAGATATAATAGAATGATAGCACTGATAATGGAAATGAATACAACCATAGTATTATTGATAACATTAAATACAAGATTAACATTATTGGCAGTGATAACAAATTCTGACAGAAATATGAAAAACGGGAATCATAGTACTGACAATAAAAATATTCCAGGTTGTATAAAAAAGGGTGGGTTTGTTTGTAGGCATTGGAGCCTGGGTGAAGTTTCAAATGAGATATGACTATAGAGTGCACAGGCTGAGGATAATGCAAGGTTTTATCAAGTCCTCCAATATCAAAGATATAGAAGTGGAATATTCTGACTCTACAAGGGAACAGGTGAATGCTCTCATTGTCTCAGAATTTCAATTCATTCTTTATTAATAAATATCACCTCCAAAATTGTGATAAATTATTAACAAACTATTGACTTAATTATCATAACCATGATATGAGTAAAATTTCTGTTTTAATAAGGACCTTTGAAATTTACAATGTGTTCTCTTCTCATATGTGTGTCTGAATGCAGTACACACTGAGCATGCGCAATGGGCTAAGTTTTGAAGACGAGAAAGGCCAGGCCTGGGACGACATTAAGAAGGACCCAGCCATGACCACCAACAGCCTGCAGATAACATCGCTATCTGTGTACGGAACGGTGGAAAACGGTCTCATTGAAGTGGAAATATATGCCACAGAAAGTAAGTACTTTACAAAGCCTACTTCATGCACTCCACTTAATCTACTCTACTTCATCTACTCCACTTCATCCACTCTACTTCATCAACTCTACTTCATCAACTCTACTTCATCCACTCTACTTCATCTACTCTACTTCATCTACTCTACTTCATCCACTCTCCTTCATCCACTCCACTTCATCCACTCCACTTCATCCACTCTACTTCATCCACTCTCCTTCATCCACTCTACTTCATCCACTCTCCTTCATCCACTCTCCTTCATCCACTCTACTTCCTTCACTCTCCTTCATCCACTCTCCTTCATCCACTCTCCTTCATCCACTCTACTTCATCCACTCTACTTCATCCACTCTATTTCATCCACTCTCCTTCATCCACTCTATGTCATCTTCTCTACTTCATCCACTTTGTTTCATCCACTCTACTTCATCTACTCTACTTCATCCACTCTACTTCATCCACTCTCCTTCATCCACTCTACTTCATCTTCTCTACTTCATCCACTCTACTTCATCCGCTCTCCTTCATCCACTCTACTTCATCCACTCTCCTTCATCCACACTACTTCATCCACTTTCCTTCATCCACTTTCCTTCATCCACTCTCCTTCATCCACTTTCCTTCATCCACTCTACTTCATCCACTCTCCTTCATTCACTCTCCTTCATTCACTCTACTTCATCCACTCTCCTTCATCCACTCTACTTCATCCACTCGCCTTCATCCGCTCTACTTCATCCACTTTCCTTCATCCACTCTACTTCATCTACTCTTCTTCTGTGACTCTACTTCATCTTCTCTATTTCATCTATTTTACTTCATCTACTCTCCTTCATCCACTCTACTTCACCCACGCTACTTCATCCACTCTACTTCATCCACTCTACTTCATCCACTCTCCTTCATCCACTCTACTTCATCCACTCCACTTCAGCCACTCTACTTCATCCACTCTATTTCATCCACTCTCCTTCATCCGCTCTACTTAATCCACTTTCCTTCATCCACTCTACTTCATCCACTCTTCTTCTGTGACTCTACTTCATCTTCTCTATTTCATCTATTTTACTTCATCTACTCTCCTTCATCCACTCTACTTCACCCATGCTACTTCATCCACTCTACTTCATCCACTCTACTTCATCCACTCTCCTTCATCCACTCTACTTCATCCACGCTACTTCATCCACTCTACTTCATCCACTCTACTTCATCCACTCTACTTCATCCACGCTACTTTATCCACCATACTTCATCCACTCTACTTCATCCACTCCACTTCATCCAGTCTATTCAATCCACTCTCCTTCATCCACTCTACTTCATCCACTCTACTTCATCTACTCTCCTTCATCCGCTCTACTTCATCTACTCTACTTCATCCACTTCACTTCATCTACTCTCCTTCATCTACTCTCCTTCATCCACTCTACTTCATCTACTCTCCTTCATCCACTCTACTTCATCCACTCTACTTCATTCACTCTACTTCATTCACTCTCCTTCATCCACTCTACTTCATCCCCTCTCCTTCATCCACTCTACTTCATCCACTGTACTTCATCAACTCTCCTTCATCTACTCTACTTCATCTACTCTCCTTCATCCGCTCTACTTCATCCACTTTCCTTCATCTACTGTACTTCATCTACTCTTCTTCTGTGACTCTACTTCATCTTCTCTATTTCATCTATTTTACTTCATCTACTCTCCTTCATCCACTCTACTTCACCCACGCTACTTCATCCACTCTACTTCATCCACTCTACTTCATCCACTCTACTTCATCCACTCTATTTCATCCACTCTCCTTCATCCGCTCTACTTCATCCACTTTCCTTCATCCACTCTACTTCATCCACTCTTCTTCTGTGACTCTACTTCATCTTCTCTATTTCATCTATTTTACTTCATCTACTCTCCTTCATCCACTCTACTTCACCCACGCTACTTCATCCACTCTACTTCATCCACTCTACTTCATCCACTCTCCTTCATCCACTCTACTTCATCCATGCTACTTCATCCACTCTACTTCATCCACTCCACTTCATCCACTCTACTTCATCCACACTACTTCATCCACTCTACTTCATCCACTCTACTTCATCCACTCTCCTTCATCCACTCTACTTCATTCACTCTCCTTCATCCACTCTACTTCATCCACTCTACTTCATCTACTCTCCTTCATCCGCTCTCCTTCTTCCGCTCTACTTCATCCACTTCACTTCATCTACTCTCCTCCATCTACTCTCCTTCATCCACTCTACTTCATCTACTCTCCTTCATCCACTCTACTTCATCCACTCTACTTCATCCACTCTACTTCATTCACTCTCCTTCATCCACGCTACTTCATCCACTCTCCTTCATCCACTCTCCTTCATCTACTCTACTTCATCCACTGTACTTCATCTACTCTCCTTCATCCACTCTACTTCATCCACTCTACTTCATCTACTCTACTTCATCCACTCTACTTCATCCACTCTACTTCATCTACTCTCCTTCATCCACTCTACTTCATCTACTCTCCTTCATCCACTCTACTTCATCTTCTCTACTTCATCCATTCTACTATATCCACTCTACTTCATCCGCTCTCCTTCATCCACTCTCCTTCATCCACTCTACTTCATCTACTCTACTTCATCCATTCTACTTCATCTACTCTACTTCATCCACTCTCCTTCATCCACTCTCCTTCATCCACTCTACTTCATCTACCTTACTTCATCCACTCTCCTTCATCCACTCTACTTCATCCACTCTCCTTCATCCATTCTCCTTCATCCACTCCACTTCATCCACTCTCCTTCATCTACTCTACTTCATCCACTCTCCTTCATCCACTCTACTTTATCTACTCTACTTCATCCACTCTCCTTCATCCACTCTACTTCATCCACTCTACTTCATATACTCTACTTCATCCACTCTACTTCATCCACTCTACTTCATCCACTCTACTTCATCCACTCTACTTCATCCACTCTACTTAATCTTCTCTACTTCATCTACTCTACTTCATCCACTCTACTTCATATACTCTACTTCATCCACTCTACTTCATCCACACTACTTCATCTACTCTCCTTCATCCACCTTACTTCATCCACTCTCCTTCATCCACTCTCCTTCATCCACTCTACTTCATCTTCTCTACTTCATCTACTCTACTTCATCTACTCTACTTCATCCACTCTCCTTCATCCACTCCACTTCATCCACTCTCCTTCAACCACTCTACTTCATCCACTCTACTTCATCCACTCTATTTCATCCACTCTCCTTCATCCACTCTATGTCATCTTCTCTACTTCATCCACTCTCCTTCATCCACTCTCCTTCATCCACTCTCCTTCATCTTCTCTACTTCATCTACTCTACTTCATCCACTCTACTTCATATACTCTCCTTCATCCACTCTCCTTCATCTACTCTACTTCATCCACTCTACTTCATCCACTCTACTTCATACACTGTACTTCATACACTGTACTTCATCTACTCTACTTCATCCACTCTCCTTCATCTACTCTACTTCAACCACTCTACTTCATCCACTCTACTTCATCCACTCTACTTTATCCACTCTACTTCATCCACTCTACTTCATCTACTCTACTTCATCTACTCTACTTCATCCACTCTACTTCATCCACTCTACTTCATCCACTCTACTTCATCCACTCTACTTCATCCACTCTACTTCATCCACTCTACTTCATCCACTCTACTTCATCCACTCTACTTCATCCACTCTCCTTCATCCACTCTCCTTCATCCACTCTACTTCATCCACTCTACTTCATCCACTCTATGTCATCCACTCTCCTTCATTCACTCTCCTTCATCCACTCTACTTCATCCACTCTACTTCATCCACTCTACTTCATCCACTCTACTTTATCCACTCTACTTCATCCACTCTACTTCATCCACTCTATGTCATACACTCTCCTTCATCCACTCTACTTCATCCACTCTACTTCATCCACTCTACTTCATCCACTCTACTTCATCTACTCTACTTCATCCACTCCACTTCATCCACTCTACTCCATCCACTCCACTTCATCCACTCCACGTCTTCTACTCCACTTCATCTACTCCACTTCATCTACTACACTTCTGTATGCATGAAGGGAATATATAAATACTTTTGCGTGGCAAAACATTCATGTTCAGAAAAAAAAAGTTTTAGAATCTTATATAAAATAGAAAGACCGCAATGGGATTAATAAATTAACTGAAATAAATTGACATATGACTATGTCAGACAGATCTAGAGATAATTAAATTGATTTGTAGAGGAAGGGCATCCAAATATCACCTTATTTCTTAAGATTTTACCTCATCCTGGTCAAAGGTTAGGTTTTATCATATTCCAAATGTTTTGTTTGAAACACATACTTTATGCTAAGAATCACTGGTAAAGCATAAAGTCTTTTTAATATAATTTGGTAGGACCTTAAAACCATGTAAACGCCAGTAATATTGTTTTGTGTCCTGCAATAATCATGTGTTTTGTAATTGTTGCATGAATCTACCAGCATATATGATTTTCTTTTTAGTCACGTCGTATCACATAACGGAGGGGAACTGTGGCGACCCAAGCTCTCTGATCACTACCATCGTGGTAACCTTCACTTCAGACTGTGAAGTGGCCTGTACCAAGGATAACAACTGCCAGGGTGGGAACTAATTATATATCATTACACTCGTTAAAACAATGTATTCATTTACAAAATACAAAAATATATATGTGCAAACGGAAGTCCAATATTTCACTGTCAAACCTGTTTCTCAGCAGACATATCCACATCAAATCCACGTCATTTCAACCAGTTGTGCCTGCCAGGTTATCTGTTATTCACTCAAAGAATGACATATTTTAATCATATTTTGATGTTAGATTATCAGTGTTCTCAAATAATATTCTATGTAATGAGTTCTCCCACACAAATCCCTGCATCGGTCAGTGACTGGTCAGTGACTGGTCAGTGACTGGTCAGTGACTGGTCAGGATTATTTATTGGTAACACAATACCAAAACAAACCAAATACATATATAACTTCAACCTGAGTGAGTTAGTATACAGGCATAATATTAGTCACAAAAAGGTAATAAAATTTGATGACATATATTTAAATGTGGCAAATAGAATGTGAATGATTTAATCATCTTAGCACCTCTTTCCAGGTTTTGTGTTTCATAAATACGGAGATGATTTTGGGACTTGTGATCTCTATTCATCTTTGCTGTGTTTTTATCCATCTCAGAATGAAACACTTTTGCTAGCTTCATACTTTCCAAATGATATCACATTTGAGAAAACTGGTAAGTATCTGAAGTGAATATATAGCCGTCTAACCGGTGAAATTCCTTTAATAATCGATATAATGGCCTATTGTCCTTTAGGAATTGACCTCTTGCCATTGTGTCCTTTGACAATCAATCTATTGGCCTATGTTATGGGTTTTTACAGTTATTGAACAGATCTCACTGATGACAAATGCTCATAACATTAAGAAATGCATAATGTAGCTCTAAGGATATA
Organism: Amphiduros pacificus; assembly: GCA_949316495.1. Lineage (NCBI taxonomy): Eukaryota > Metazoa > Annelida > Polychaeta > Phyllodocida > Hesionidae > Amphiduros > Amphiduros pacificus. Next base: position 4,964,618 of record OX439006.1, on the reverse strand, counting down.
TCCTCAGCATATAAAAAAAAACATATTGAACAACTTCCATCATTTATGGTTTACGTTTTTGAGTCTTGGCATGCTTCAGATACTGGCGGTGTCAATGGATATAAAGGCGGCTGTAATTATTTGGGCAGCACCTTTCGAAGAGTTCATGCTCTGTCCTATGAGTCCTGCTATACTGTCTGCCAGAATGACAGCAATTGCAGGGCATTTGAGTACATATCTGCTCAGTCAGAGACCGCCGACTGTACACTCTATTTTGATATTTGCGATATAAATGAAGCTGAGGAGAACAAAGTTACATACATTCTACGGGGTAGGCCTCAAATATCAAAATATATCATGCAATATCAAATGTTCATATCAATATTGTATCTTAGAGAGAAAATTACAAAATTACATGAATTTCAGTGTGTGTGATTTAATGCATTATAAGGAATGAATTTATACTAATTTATATTGCGGAGGTGTGATAGTGTTTTAACATATGTAAAGCATTCCTTGGTTTGAATATATTGATATTTGAATATATTGAAAGCGCTATGAGCAGACCTGGTCTGGTATAGCGCTATATAAATCATTTATTATTATATTTTATTATATATCGATAAGAGTAAATGGTTTAGAAAGGGGAATATTTTGATATTTGTTCTATTCCATGACATTGTTTTCAGACCCAGTGCTTGGGAAAAGAGAAGATCATGTTGGCTGCTTTATGGATGATTCCGTCCGGGACATAAATGATATTAGAGTTGATTCCCACTTGTATATGACACCAGATTATTGCAAGGAACAATGTGCTTTATACAAATATGCTGCTGTACAAGTAAAGAACAAAAGATCAATTAAATAATAAACACAGCAATACAACTAACCCCAGTCCCACCCATATCCTAATCTTTAACCACTATTTCAGATATATTTCCCATTAATTCATTAATCTTGGATTCACACGAATCTGATTTAGAAAAAATGTTGTTACAACATCTTTTTCTTGGAGTGTATCCTTTCACGTATGCTGGCCTGGTAGTGACCGATTTTCATATATATATCATTCGGTTTTAGCTAGAAATAACATGTGACTTGCACAGTAACACGTGGCTTGCATAAAACAACACGTGACTTACATATAAACAGCAAATTAAATAGAGATATAAAGGCGGGAAATACACAAGAGTGCACCATCAGATCTTTTGCCTTTGGTCAGGGGGAAACACATCGTCTTGATGGCCTATGTTTATTTATAAACTCATTGGGTCCTTTTTATCTTGATCAATCAGCACATGGGTTATCTCCATCAAGTCTCACAGAACTATGGCCACATAAAGCTTAGTGCCAAGTTTTTGTTTTTATAAACAAGGTTACAATACAACATTTATGCTGCTCCTAAACTTAATAGTTTGCTTCTTATACATTCTTAGTATTTCAAGGTTAGATATTCAATAGTAATCAGATGATTAATTTAATATTTAATTCAATTTAATCTATTCTGATCTTATTCAACGTAATCTAAGTTGATTTGATCTAATTTGACCAAATTTAATTAATTTAGTTAGATAAGTTTAGCTTAATTTAATTCAACTTAATCTAAATAAATAATTTTGATTTAATTTAATATAATTCTTTAATCCCGTCTCTCTACCCCTTTTATTGCATGCTGACTTTAATGCGTTTTTTAACATAAATACTGCAGGCTGGTTATGCGTGTTTCTGTGGCAATGAGTACGGGGAGTACGGACAGGTCCGCGTGGACACCAGCAATGGGCCGTGTATGTCAGCATGTACCGGCGACCCATTCCAGACCTGTGGGGGTGGCCTCAGAAATGATATCTACCTCTCAAGTAAGCATATATTTCATGTAATCTTGTGGCGACATTTTGATTTTTGGCGTTAATACCGCCCCCTTAGCAACAAAACCCTGTTATCGGCTCATCATGTGAAATCACTATTGTTATAAACATGAAAATAAACATGTAAATGAATATGTATAAAATGAAAATAAACTGTTTCAAATGATACTAAACTATTTTAAATGACAAAAAATATTTTAAATGATGATTAAAAGTTATTAGGAAAATTGCAAAGAGAATATAAAGTAAACAAGACTCTATTAGAGATTAAAGATCTGTGAAATATTTTATTAAAGTCACCAGTGTACAATCATTTTATAGAAATATATAATTTAGTAATACACACAGACCACTGGGCTTATCAGTGACTATATATAAATAACAACAAAAATGATATTTGTGTTCTCTGTATCTTCAGATTCAAGTGAGACGTGTGGGGTGGTTACTAACTGGGATTATGCCTCCAGCCAGTTTGATGGAGACGAGTACTTCATGTATAGTGTACCCTGTGACCAGAAGGAATATGCTCTCTGTGAGATCCCTTATGGTATGAACTGATTTGCTAGATTCCTTATGGTATGAACTGATTTGTTAGATTCCTTATGGTATGAACTGATTTGCTAGATTCTTTATGGTATGAACTGATTTGTTAGATTCCTTATGGTATGAACTGATTTGTTAGATTCCTTATGGTATGAACTGATTTGCTAGATTCCTTATGGTATGAACTGATTTGTTAGATTCCTTATGGTATGAACTGATTTGTTAGATTCCTTATGGTATGAACTGATTTGTTAGATTCCTTATGGTATGAACTGATTTGTTAGATTCCTTATGGTATGAACTGATTTGGGTCTGCGCATGTGCCGGTTGCTTTCTTGGTGAGCTCCCATAAATTCGTCTTTTTTGGCATATTATTGAGCTATCACGGAGGTCTATCTTTGCTACTTACCTATCGCAACTGCAGTCTACCTACTGGTCTATCAACTGACAGACTTTATGCAACCCGGAGCTGCTGAGCTTGGCTGGAAACATCGAGAAAGCCTATTCAATAATCTGTCTATAAGGCGCAGCATTCTCGACCTCCTGCCTAAGTTCTGACCGGGCCCAGTGCATTAGGCCTTGCTTCGTGACTAGATTCTACAACTCTACAATGTTAAAACCAAGCCACTGTTCTACCCACCCCTGTAGACAGTTTTTCTAATCTTCTCTCACTCATTAGGCACCATACTATCCTTGTAGGTTATTTTGGTCTTTTCATTGTTACGTATCTACTACACCTTGAAGACACCTTGAATGTCTGTTCCACAATACAGTCCACTTAGATAACAAGATAGATCCCTATTCTGGTCTTTCTGTGTGTTTTGTGGAAGGAATTGCAACCCTATACCTGTGAAATTCGTCCTCCTGCGCTCATTTGACATTGCTTGCTAACAACACTGGTGCATGAATGGTCATTTTACATACAAATTACCAAACTATCTTTTATTGATAGTTGTGACCACTGACCCAAAGCTCCTACATTTCATGAGCTTTTTTTTGTTTATTTGTTGATGTATTATTAAGGTCGCTCTTATCTCTGTGGTCAAACGTCAGCCCGTGTTAGTTTCCCTCATCATTTAATTATCAAATATAAATAATCAAGTTTAATACAAGAATTTGAAGATGTACCAAAAGACAACCTACTGTAACAAGACGTAGTTACTCCCCACCTGCAGCTCCATAGCTCGAGCACTGTGGACCATCCAGTTCAGGCCACGAAGAAGGCTGAAGCGATGACGAAAGATGCTCTGAAAGCTGCATACGACCGTTTTCTTGTAGTGTTAGATGCAACTTATGCAGAGTTCACCAGGTTGGAGGCATGTGCAGCAGAGCTGCTGAAGGAGAAAGAGGTGATGGAGGTGGAACAAGAGGTGATGGAGGTGGAGAAAGAGGTGATGCAGGCAGAGAAAGAGGTTATGGAGGCAGAGAAAGAGGTGATGGAGGCAGAGAAAGAGGTGATGCAGGCGGAGAAAGAGGTGATGCAGGCGGAGAAAGAGGTGATGCCTGTGCCCTTGACTACTGAGGATGTCCGTAAACTGGTGAAAAAGGCAGCAAAGAAGTCATGTGAGCTTGACCCAATTCCCACATGGTTACTGGATGACCTCATTGATGGCCTTCTGTCCGTTATTACTGCTATAATAAACAAATCACTGTCTGACGCAGCAGTACCAACTGATCTGAAAATAGCAATTATTGCACCTTTTCTGAAGAATCTTGGTTGAGAGCTTATCCTGGGAAACTGGGTCGCACAATGGTTGGTGAAGCTGGACCCTCAACATGCACTCTAAATAAGCCGCACTCATTGTCAGGGGAATTGTGTGTTGCAAACATTTGCAGCAAAACTAATTGACAAGGGATCAATGTTTTCAATTCCCTAAATATTGTTGCAAGACAAGTTTGAAATACACAAATTATGCAGGTTTCCTAGGCTAAAATGAACTGTAATTCCTATAAGACCACATCCCAAACCTAGTGATGATTAGATAAGCTGAACAGAGGTCATTACACAATGCACAAAATGGAGGAAACCATCATCAGCATGATCAAGTGGCATTGTCAGAAACACTCACATCCTAGGTCAGGGTGCTGAATTAAGAGGTGCATGTAGATACCTCAGTGATTCAATGTGTTGTTACCTAGGAAAATATTTACCAATATGTTGTCAAATTGGAAAATGGTCCTTAAATTTGATATCTCTTTTAACTCTTGTTATACATGATTGTGATATGCAAGTCTTTTCGATATTTTAAACTTTGACTATGTACTCTGTGGTCCATATAAATGACTGAAGCACTTGAACTATCACTATCTATAAAATCTCCCTCCGACTCAATGATGCTGGGCTAGGGGTTTTCCCAAAACATTACACTCTCTACGTCACCACCCCACGTGACTGGGGGTAATAGAATTCCAGACTGACTTTGGAGATATTTCATGATCCAATCTTTGAGGTGAAATTTTATCATCACGTTTACAAGATACATTGAAATGTGCAAGGTGACTGCTGGCAACCAAATGAATTATTTTATGACAATAAAACACATGGTATGGGGTACAACCAAATCATTAGGAGATGGCCATTTAAGTGTGGAATCCCACAGGGATCTGGCCTTGGTCCCATCCTTTTCACAATATATGTCCCCATTGGCTGATATCATGGCTAAGTATGAGCTAAATTACAGTTTATATGCAGATGATACCCATATCTACATTTCTGTTGAACACACCACCAGGTGCTCGTCTGTAATGCTAGATATGATACTGCTGCTAATCAAACTATTAGCACTGTTAAGATAGGTAATACTGATATCACAACTAGTGAGTCTGTGGTTGGCCTTGGAATCACATTTGACTACAAAATGCACATGAAGGTCCAAATTAAGAAAATGTGTAAAAGAGGACACTATCAGATATTAGGAATCTAGACGGCTATCAGACAATTTCTGGACGAGAAAACAGCTGTTACACTAACTCATGCTTTTGTTACATCTACCCTAGACTGTGGAAATGGTCTCCTTGCTGGTCTCCCACAATCAGATATCAAGAAGTTACAATATCTGCAGAACTATGCAGCACGTGTAGTGGTTAAAAGATTAGGAGGTTTGATCATATATCAGAGAAATTGAGGAAATTACAATTGACTTCAACATTCTCCTTGTAACTTGTAAGGCCTTAAATGGTAAGGCATCCACTTACTTGCATGATTTACTCCTAGTGAGAGATGGAGAATTGAGATCTAATGATAGTACTTACCTATCTGTTCTGAAGACTCTCCTTACAACGATAGGAGATTTTTTCTTCCATTGCTCCCAGACTATGGAATTCCCATCAGGAGTAGTCCTTCAGTTAGTACTTAAAAGAGTAAACTGAAGACATCTGTTCATAAAATGCTTTCTAAACACAATGATATGAACAGACTATGCCGGGTATCAGCACTATACAAATTCTATTATTATTATAATTACCCTTATGGTATGAACGTATATGCAAGATCCCTTGTGGCATATAAGTATTAGCAAGATCCCTTATGGCATGAACTTATATGTGAAATCCCTTATAGCATGAACTTGTATGCGAGATCCCTTATGGCATGAACCTATTGTACCTCCCTACTGATGTCAAATAGAAGTACCTCCCTACTATTATCAATTATAAGTTCCTCCCTATTGACTTAAATCATAATTACCTTCCTATATTATTAGTAACTCCATACTCACCAGGGCTGTTCTCGAATTCTGATTTTTAATCTTTAGATTATTGCATTGAGGAGCCATGTAAAAACAATGGAACTTGTACCACTGAAGAGAATGGTTACAACTGTACTTGCATTGACGGTTTTAATGGGAAGGCTTGCGAGATAGGTGAGTAACCTAACTTGACATTTAGATGATTTTGGAATTTGTGAATGATTTTTCTCTGAATGTATTCCTTAATATTGCATTGTTGTCCAATCCAAAGCTGGAGAACATGTAGATTTTAATAATATAAGCTTATCTTGAGTGTCTTAAGGTTTATGAAAGTCAGATAAGGACACGTAGGATTAGGAAATGAAATCTAAAATGTGCTATCAACATAATGCTTCAGACCATTTGATATAATCATACTAAAATCTGTCAAGCACCTTCGTTTCAAACTTCTTTTCATTATATATTTGTTGATCATATAATTGTATTTTGTTATTGCAACTTTCAGATATAGATGACTGCGCACTGTTTGGTAATCCCTGTGTTAATGGGCAGTGTGTTGACCAGGTGAATAACTATATATGTCAATGTGACAGTGGCTACACTGGGGCCTACTGTGAAACAGGTGAGATTCCATTCACTTTCAGAGTTTACCTTTGATATTTTTAAGGAAAATATTCAAAAGTCTGATAACATTTATATCTCATTCTATTTGCATGTAATGTATGTATTTAAGACAGATTGTAAATTGAGATAAAGAAAACAGTCATTAATATATTTTTATTTTTTTAGAAATAAATGAATGTGCGAGTAGTCCATGTGAGAACCAGGGAAGCTGTGAGGATTACATAGATGGTTATATATGCACATGTCATGATGGATACATAGGAACCTTCTGTGAAACAGGTAATCTTATTTGTGATGGTTATATATGCACATGTCATGATGGATACATAGGAACCTTCTGTGAAACAGGTAATCTTATTTGTGATGGTTATATATGCACATGTCATGATTGATACATAGGAACCTTCTGTGAAACAGGTAATCTTATTTGTGATGGTTATATATGCACATGTCATGATGGATACATAGGAACCTTCTGTGAAACAGGTAATCTTATTTGTGATGGTTATATATGCACATGTCATGATTGATACATAGGAACCTTCTGTGAAACAGGTAATCTTATTTGTGATGGTTATATATGCACATGTCATGATGGATACATAGGAACCTTCTGTGAAACAGGTAATCTTATTTGTGATGGTTATATATGCACATGTCATGATGGATACATAGGAACCTTCTGTGAAACAGGTAATCTTATTTGTGATGGTTATATATGCACATGTCATGATGGATACATAGGAACCTTCTGTGAAAACAGGTAATCTTACTTGTGATGGTTATACATGCACATGTCATGATGAATAGGCATGATAATATCTGATATATATACACTGAGTGAAAGTTTTATTTTTCTATTTGACAAACCTATTCGTTTCAGATAAAGATGAATGTGAAAAAGGACCCTGTAAAAATGACGCATTTTGTAGAGACGAGATAAACAAGTACACATGCCTGTGTCAGACTGGGTACACAGGTGTGAACTGTGAAACTGGTGAGTCATCCACATCATTTATAATATCATCTGAGTTTCCTATATCTCAGGGTTTTCACACAGACTATTGTGATTTTATATGTGAACTATTTGTATATTTATAACTTTCTGTGCTGAAAATGTAATTTTCCCAAAATGAGCAATAGTTCAATAATAAGGGGATCAGAAACAGATTATGATATTACTTGCAATGCAATTCAAATATCATATTCAAATATCAAATCTAGCATTTAAATCTATGATAATATATGAATAATGCATCTTTATGTTTCACAGAAATCAATGAATGTGACAGCTCACCATGTCTTAATAATGGCACATGCAGCGACCTGGAGGGAGCATTTAAATGCAACTGTAAAGGTGGATACACAGGACAACATTGCGAAACAGGTAAATATCTCACATGTTGATGTTGTGCAGTCAGTAAGGTGTATTAGTTCAAGTAACATATATGAAGTATTCAAAGGCTCTCACAGGTTTAGAGCCAGGGATGAGGTTAGTCATTAGAGTGCAATTGCAAGCAGTGCAAATACTAGTGCAAGCAGTGCAAATACTAGTGCAAGCAGTGCAAATACTAGTGCAAGCAGTGCAAATACTAGTGCAAGCAGTGCAAATACTAGTGCAAGCAGTGCAAATACTAGTGCAAGCAGTGCAAATACTAGTGCACGCTTATAAACACCAGTTCGTCTGTGGTCGTCCAAAGGTCATGGGTTCGATTCCCGGCCATAACGAGATTGCATACATGTTACAATATCTCATTTGAGATGAGGCCTATGCCTGAAGGGTTGTAAATCTGTGACTGGGAGGGTTGTCTTATCGAGGACTCCTGCGACATTGATTGAGGGTGCACTATATCTGCCTCAAGTAGGTCTTGTCAGGTCACAACGGAAATAATATTGAAAATAATGTAAAATTCCAATCATGATTGTCTACTCAAGACATGTTATTCTAAACTCATAACATGTTATTGTTAACTGGTAACACATTATTCTTGAGACATTAATCATGATTTTCTATGCTGGTAACACATTTGTGAGAACATAATTTGTGAGAACCGGAAACACATAATTTGTCAGACATTAATTTGAGGTAATATTTTCTCAGATCAAGAGGAGTGTGGAAGTGATCCTTGTCAGAATGGGGCAAATTGTCGGGATCTTGTCAACAAATATCAGTGTGAATGCCTGCCTGGTTTCTATGGAACAAACTGTCAATATGGTGAGTCAACCAACCATCTAATATCTGAATTATCAGTGTGAATGCTTGCCTGGTTTCTATGGAACAAACTGTCAATATGGTGAGTCAACCAACCATCTAATATCTGAATTATCTGTGTGAATGCTTGCCTGGTTTCTATGGAACAAACTGTCTATATGGTGAGTCAACCAACCATCTAATATCTGAATTATCAGTGTGAATGCTTGCCTGGTTTCTATGGAACAAACTGTCAATATGGTGAGTCAACCAACCATCTAATATCTGAATTATCTGTGTGAATGCCTGCCTGGTTTCTATGGAACAAACTGTCTATATGGTGAGTCAACCAACCATCTAATATCTGAATTATCTGTGTGAATGCCTGCCTGGGTTCTATGGAACAAACTGTCTATATGGTGAGTCAACCAACCATCTTATATCTGAATTATCAGTGTGAATGCCTGCTTGATTTCTATGGATCAAACCGGTGATTCAACTATTAAAATACTTTACCAAGGAGTCCTTAAAACTATCAATGTACTCATGTCTCCTTATTACATCAAGTAAATTAGATGAAATATGATGATTTAAATGGTTCAATTAAATTGATGACTTGTGAACAAATAATTTCAGTTAGTTTTACATATGCTGGTTGTTTCTGTGAACATTAAACGTTTATGAACATTACTTTTAGAAAAGAATGAGTGTGATTCTGAACCATGCCAAAATGCAGGAGAATGTATTGATGACAAGAACGGCTATCATTGTAAATGTGTGCATGGATATATGGGATTTAATTGCCAATCTTGTAAGTATGGGCCGGATGGATGGGTTTCTAAAGAGTCATAAATTCACATATAAATAAATATATATATTTATATAGATTAGAAATAGGTTATATATATATAATAATATGTATATATATATATATATATATATATATATATATATATATATATATATATATATATATATATATATATATATATATATATATATATATATATATATATATAATTAAATTATTAACATATATGCATACACACACACACACACATAGAAATATATATATATATATATATATATATATATATATATATATATATATATATATATATATATATATATATATATATATATATATATATATATATATATTTCTATGTGTGTGTGTGTATGCATATATGTTAATAATTTCTAACCTATTTCATGCTTTAGATGAGGGGAACCCTGGTGTATACAGTGAATGGGGGAACTGGACAGAATGTAGCAGAACGTGTGGTGATGGAGTGAGATATAGAACGAGGACGTGTATTCCTAAATATCCTGATTTAAGCAAAGGAGACTGCCAAGGCCCAGACTCTATGAGCGGCAAATGTTCAGCTGGTGTCTGTCCACCCGGTAGGTCCCTCAGAGATGCTTTATCATTGCGTGTGGTAACAATGAAATATAAAGTCAGTTTTCCAAAGCATAAACAGCAAGTTCTATCTTTGGTTGTGTGTTTCATTCTTGAGTAATTAATATACATGCAGATTTTTGCACAAAATGCATTTCTTTTGATAGAAATTCTGAGGGATATTTTGCAAAATTGGTGACTTTTTCACAAAATACACTTTTTTAAATACAAATTATGAGGCATACTATACAAAATATTTGAAAATCTTTGCACAAAATGCATTTTTTAAAAATTAATACGAATGCTTGGCACATAAACATGTGTGATTAATGCATATTTGGTGTTGGTACAGTGGATGGGGAATGGGGAAGCTGGCATTCTGCGGGGGCATGTAGCAAGACCTGTGGTCCAGGCTATATTCAGAAGGAACGATACTGCGACAGTCCCATGCCCCAATACGGAGGACAAAACTGCACAGGCATTTCACAGTGGACATTTGCCTGTCTAAACCAGCTCTGTCCGTGTAAGTAGCACCGTATAGGTCATATATTTTGTCTTCTCAAATATATATATATATTAAATGTTTCACATCGTTTTATTGTAGAGGAACGTAAGAATGGACATATATTTTGTCTTCTCAAAAAATATTCATCACATATGTCAAATCACTTAATGAATAGGGAAAAAAATGGACATATATTTTGTCTTCTCAAAAAAGATTCATCACATATATCAAATCACTTAATAAATAGGGACATAAAAATGGGGATATATTTTGTCTAATGAGAAGTTATATATTAGATATTTCACATCACTCAAGAAATTAACTTTTAAGTTGTTTTATATATTAGCTTTTACCGAATGTGGTAATTGGAGCAAATGGTCTGAGTGCAGCTCAAAGGACTGCTCGGCTGGGAAGACTGTAAGGGAAAGAGTATGCACAGATGTTATCCGGCTGAACCCAGACCAAATAAATGCAAACGAGACTGTTATCCTGGATAAGACAGTAACCAGGTCAGAGCCGGAGGAGGATATCTGCTATCACGCTTCGTGTAAGAAAAAAGGTAAAACGTTATTAGCTTTTTATACAATCTTCACCTTCAATCAACTTTAGGCCATCTTGGTTTCAGTTCTTTTGCAGCTTGGTTAGAAGTATAGCAAACGATCTTCACTGTAATATAATACGTGCGAATGCTTTCGCTGCTCTCCCATTCAACTTTTTAATCCCTCACAACTTTTCCTCACTCCAGTGTTACACCTCCGTCATGCATATTCACTTATGACAAAAACAAAAGCACGTCATAATATTTGTGAGAAGAATTGCTGAATTAGAAGATTATACCATCACCTAAATCAGTCTCTTTTATATTAGATCGATTACATCTGTTCTGTAAATGTTATATCACTTTTCTGTAATACGTTTTCAGATACGTGTATGGTTTGCTCAGGCAGTGTGTATCTGTCTCAGCTGACACTAGAGGGATGTCCGGGTACCCCGACCTCATGCGGGGCCAACCACAAATGCATGACGACCTACTCCATGCAGGAAGATCAACTTACTATAGACAAAAGGTCACTGCTTCTTTTAATCAGATACTTAATTTTACTCTTATAAAAGAGTAAAAGAGTATATATATATATATGTATGTATGTATAAAATATATATAAATTCCAAATATGTATGTATGTATGTATGTATGTATGTATGTATGTATGTATGTATGTATGTATGTATGTATGTATGTATGTATGTATGTATGTATGTATGTATGTATGTATGTATGTATGTATGTATGTATGTATGTATGTATGTATGTATGTATGTATGTATGTATGTATGTATGTATGTATGTATGTATGTATGTATGTATGTATGTATGTATGTATGTATGTATGTATGTATGTATGTATGTATGTATGTATGTATGTATGTATGTATGTATGTATGTATGTATGTATGTATGTATGTATGTATGTATGTATGTATGTATGTATGTATGTATGTATGTATGTATGTATGTATGTATGTATGTATGTATGTATGTCTGTATGTATGTATGTATGTATGTATGTATGTATGTATGTATGTATGTATGTATGTATGTATGTATATAATATATATAAATTCCAAATATGTAGAAATTTGCCCCAAAACCTTTCTGATGATTTTTTATTTACCGATATCAAGATCAATCCTTTTTAGTGGTATAAAAGTGCATTAAGATAAAGATTTATTTCTAAATGGTTATACCCAACAGCTGTGCAAAAGATGAAGTTTGCAAGGAGATTGCTGACAGTTGCAGAGTGATCAGAGAAATGGCTCCTGTACACACTTCAATGTAAGTAAGACCATTTTTATTTACAAAGCTTTAATACAAGAGAAAATGAAAAGCAAATTCTATGAAAGTAAGTCATGAAGTGGATATAATCTTTAGTGGTATGGAATTAAAGGAATCTCTCTGTGTTTGCAGCTTGGAAGTCAATGAGATGTTAGAAGGCTACATGGCTTCATTTAAAATGCTACAAGAACTTGATTATTCCACAGATATTTGTGCTGTGTGTTGTTCTGGATATAAATGTAATGAGAACATCATCTCACCTTTCAAATATCTTTACAGAACAAACGGGGCATCTATTATTAATACAGGAATGCAAATGCTAATAACAACATTGTTTGTCATTTACATAGGTGTAAAATACATGTAGAACGAGTACAAAACACTAATTGATTTTAAGACTCAGAAATAGGTTATCTATATGTAATATGAACAAAACATTTATATATGTCATTTATATATTTAAGTGCTATCTAATATTGGTCAGTTTCTCTGTAATTGTAACTGTAAATAATGACAATCACAAAGTGTATTGTGTGCATATCAGTAAATCATCAAGATGTGTTTTTGTTTTTTGTTTTGTGTACACAGCATTTGTCCATCTGTTATATGTTATATATCAAATAAATCAAATAACATAAAACAGATCTTTTGTCTTATCAACGTTACTAATAAGTAGGTGTTTTGAAGCCAATCATTTCAGACTAATTGTATTGTTCTACTCAAAAAGAGTATTCAAAGGGAAGGGAAACGCAATTAAGAAATACTTGACCCGTGAGCACTCGCTTTAAAATATCACTGATGGATATTTCCAATTTCACAATTTCCAATGGAAAATATCAGCGCCACCTGGTAGATCTATATTCGACACCAGGTGGAGACACTGCAAAGTAAAATCAAAATGTACACATTTATCACTTTGTGGCTGGCTTCAAATTAAATGTGTCCATCTTTAAAAAGTTCAGTTTGGAACAATGGGCCATGGCGCAGTTGGTTAGAGTGCAAGCAAAGTAATACCAATTCCTCTGTGATAGTACAGAGGTTGTGGGTACATTTCGTTGCTTTGTTGGCAATGCATCCATGGTTACAACTACAATTAGGAATACAAGCATATGCCCGATACTTTTGTCCTTGTAAATCTGTGATTTGATGAGTTGTCATGCCAAGGACCTGCGAAATGACAATTAAATGAGGCAGCACTCTATCTCACTACAAATATGTCCTATGATAACATAATTAAATTAGAAATTATGTTGAAAGTGACGTAAACCCAGGAAAAAAAATATCAGAGACATGTTTAAATATCTCTGAAAATATCCAGGGTAGATCAGAGATCATCGCTCAATATAATATATATTTATAGATATAAATATGTATATAATTTATATAAGATCATATATATTATATGTATTATACATATTATATATATATAATATATATATATTGTATATATCATATATATTATATATCATATATATATATATTACATATATGTTATATATATATTATATATATATACTAGTTTGAGTGATGATAACTTCTCTGTTCTATCGCTGGATGTTGGTTTTTTTTCACCAAAGGGTCTTGAAGATATTGTTCTTTTTTAAACTTTCTCACGCCCTCCCTTCTGAATGTTTGATTTTCGACCCTATATGATATTAATACGAGAAAAGCAGGACCAATTTTAGTTTTGACATTAACATAAACTAGACCTTTTTATCTCTCTCTGCTTGCTATCCCACAGGATGAAGATGAACCGTTTCAGATCTAGACTTGCTTTGATGGACAATTAATTAAGGCACTTGTCACCTGAGAGGTGGAAATAGTGTTATCTCCTACAGCACAGGCTCATCTTCAGGATTTCCTCCTATTTCCTGGAATCTGGCGAGGATCCTTGGGACTTCCAGCCACAGGCAATCACTTCCGGTATGACAGCACTTCCGGTACCACAGCGCCCCCTACACCTGGCTTCCCCAAAAGGGCTCTCTGCCCATTAGCCACATCTTATATTGTGTCAACTCAAGACATATTCCATATGATAATCCGCGTGGCGTATTTTTAGTGAATGGAATAATTTTGTGTAACTCCAGTTATAAATTTATATTTTATGGAAGTGTATGTTTTTTAATAATTGATAGTCACTTCTCTAAAAATAAAATATGACACGAATATATTAACGTGGAGAAATTTTAAACATATTTCACCAGCAAAATATCATATATACATTAAATGTATGAACATACATGCATTTTAACATTTGTTGATTTTTATAGTTCCAAAATGGCGTTAAAATTAGGATGACATGTGTGCACGAACTGATAATGTTTGATCGAGTGCAAAGATTCAAGCGACGGTATTCATATGCCTGCAATGATGCGATCTTCAATGATGCGATCTACGATAAATGCGTCATTCTGGAAGATGGAGATGACAAAGTATAGAAGCCCCACCCCAAGAGGTTGGGACATATATTTAGAGCAATGCTATTCGTACCATAAGCCAACACATTGACATGCATAATAAAATAACATTATGCAAAATGGATTTTCTGGAAACAGATCTACATTGATGTCAAGTATTTTGTAGTACGTGTAACGGAATATTAACAAGTCAATGAACTGATATACCACTTTATCTCATACTTGGTGCCTCAAGAGAGTGAGGCTTTCACAGATCATCCCTCTGCCAAACTACTTTCCTTTTATCCTTTTTAGTCTTTTCATGTTTACAATATTTTGAAATGAATAAAATGTTTAATGTTTATATATATGTATATATATATATATATATATATATATATATATATATATATATATATTTAGAAGCTGTTACAGATATGAGGTACTGGAGGTATTTTTGTCAGACCTCATTATGGGGTACCATCTCATACCTTATTGTGTGTGACAGGAGAGTGCCATCTGGTGTTAATAATGAAATTGTTTTACATACCTCACAAATCTAACATTCATATCAATGGCGCTAATGCCATTATTACTACATGTGACACTAGATGGCAGTGATTTATATAGTTATTGCCTGGTTGTATAAATATGCTTCTCAGACATGTTTGTTCAAAAAGGCCTTGTACAGGTTACTTATGTAACTGTGACTAAGCAGCTGCACTATGAAGAGTGGGGTATTTTATATGCCTCACAGTACGTCAATGCCCCACAAGACAGGTCTGAGACTGGTAAAAACCCCATATCTGATACAATCTCTTTCTATATATATATATATATATATATATATATATATATATATATATATATATATATATATATATATATATATATATATATATATATATATATATATATATATTGACTTTCATTATTATACCATTTATGTGCTTTGGATCTGAATGCTTCTCCCTGAGAGTCTAAACCATAATTCAATCTTTCCCGATTGCCACATTTGATATTCAACAATGAAGCAGAAATCTCCTGATTAGTTTACACAAGATGGTGGCATTTCCGGTCAACAGCCGAGACACGCAGGCGCAATATATGTATATATATATATATATATATATATATATATATTAGAAGTAATTGGCGCCATAGTGTGTTTATCGGTTGGTCATCTGAGTCTATGGACCGGCAACCCATGACAGACCCCCATAAGACACACATTATTTCACCATGGACAGCAGTCATTTCTCCAAACTACCCCTGTTATCGCTCACCATGCCAATCTCATGAGCTAGTCTGCCTGCATTATCGCTCACCTTGACCACCTCATTGTTCAGTCTGACCACCATAATTTGGTTGTCAAAGGAGAATGTGTTGTTGTAACCAGGGCGAATGTCAAATGTAATCATAATAAACTCCCAACCTTCTGGTTGTCAATGGCGTACTGTCAAGGTGGAACACGGAAAAATGTGCCAAAAAAGGTTAGCGTTTATACCGCAAACAAAGCATTGTGAATTCCTGAAGCAAGACCAATTTTCTATGTATATAAAGTAAATTAAGAATAATTGTAAAAAATTGGAAAAATGGCGCAGTTATCTTCTGTAATGTATGGAAAACATCTAGCTCTAAATATTCTACTGCAAAAGAGCATGTCTATATATAGTAGGGGACAATGTTCTCCTCGTGAACCTCCACGTTTGTGTGCTATTCTTTGTAATATGTCCAGCTCCTGTTGAATGTTGAGGTTGTCTACTTATTGCCTTCATATTAGAAGTATTAATCATACATTCTGAGTCCCAACAAGGACACCATTTACTGAGGGATATCACTCAATTTATGTTATCGAATTGTCGACCGGAAGGACACTAGTATTCTGTGCGCGCGACCCTTTCATTGTGCCAGTTGGATTAAGTTGTAACATGTCAAGAACTGTTCTCTCTTTGACTTTCATTATAATACCATTTATGTGCTATGGATTTGAATGCTTCTCCCTGAGAGTCTAAACCGTAATTCAATCTTTCCCGATTGCCACATTTGATATTCAACAATGAAGCAGAAATCTCCTGATCAGTTTACACAAGATGGTGGCATTTCCGGTCAACAGCCGAGACACGCAGGCGCAAACACCTTATCCGACTATGAGCGGCAATTATGCTATTTGTAACCAAACTTAAGTCTGAAAATGTGCACAAGCTGCTGGGTAAGATTGTCACCGATGCCGCCCGTTCTGATACGTGGATTAACCAAGTCACTTTATTTGATAATATTATCTAGACATGAAGACAGGAGGCGTCACTGAGAGAAACAAGGTCATTTATGTTGTGGGTGTGAATAAAAAAACAAGCCAGGTTTTATCAGCTGAAAGCCCGGGTATAAGACAAGCCTCCCTTTTACAGTTGGTAGAGCAAAGGATCTGTGCCTTTAATGGCTATATAAGTAGAGGACTGGAGGTGGAGGGTTCGACTCCCACTGTAGTGTTATTTCTATGTCTGGTTAAAAGGCTCAAATGTGAAACTAATATGGCAATTGTTGCTATTTTTCACGATAGAAAGTGTGGAATATGTTCATAGATTATACCATTCTAACAGCACTGTTTTTATATTGTGACATAATTTTATTTTGATAAAAGTAGTCATGCACGCTGGCTCAAGTTAGTTCTATGGAAGGCCGACTCGTCGTTAAGCTTGAGCCCTGTCTGGAATATGTTTGGAAGTCTAATAATGACGGGAATCAATATCAGTTATCCACCAGATATAACTAAACCCTTCGCAAATACATGTCTTGCCAACCTAATTTGCTGTTTGCTTTGTGGTGCACAACGTTTCTCCGTTCCGAGCGTATAGAATGACATTTTGGATCATCTTGATAAGAACAGGGATCAACGAGAAACATCCTGCTGAATATCCACACTTAAAGGAAAACAGATAAAAAGTCAATTTGAATATTAAAAAAAACATTGTGCTGGTCAAAGGAGATCATTGTGTCACATGTGACGCGCATCAAGAACTGCAAAACATCATACTGATAAAGTCTTTTAAACAAATTATACATATTTATTATATTTGATTGGTGTTATATAAATGTTGTTGTTAAATTCTTGTGTTATCTACATATTGTATTAATATTTACATTTTGTTTCTAGTCAATATAACGTTTTGTTTTTACTATTTTGGCACTGAATGACCTCATTGTGTCGATGTGCCGTAAAGAAACCATTCATTCATTCATTGCACGTCACGGGATATTTGATACTTAGACTGTTACTCTATCATAATGTCTGCCCACTTTGACTGTTACTCTATCATTATATCCGACCACTCAAACTGTGACCCTATCATAATGTCTGCCCACACAGACTGTGACCCTATCATAATGTCTGTCCACTCAGACTGTGATCCTATCATAATGTCTACCCACACAGACTGTGACCCTATCATAATGTCTGTCCACTCAGACTGTGATCCTATCATAATGTCTGTCCACTCAGACTGTGATCCTATCATAATGTCTGCCCACACAGACTGTGATCCTATCATAATGTCTGCCCACTTTGACTGTGATCCTATCATAATGTCTGTCCACTCAGACTGTGTCCCTATCACGATGTCCACTAACAATCGGACACCTCGGTCTCGGGACACTGGAGTTATGGCTTACAGTGGCCTGTATGTCTATTTTATTCTATTAGCACAGGTGCTTTTTTGTTGGTTTCAGGGAGACTGTTATGTTTCGTGACTACATATCAATAAAACATACCCCAGATTCCTTTACAATTGCGTGTGACCTTTCCGTGTGTCACTCTTACAACAAGATTTTGCCACCATCCAGGTTCAATTAAATCTAGCGTGAGTTTATATATGATTTGAAATATTCGTAACATCGATATCTATCTTAAATTCTTTTCCATTTGTTATCTCAAATTTAATTGAATACATACATTTCATTATTCAACCTTCATTATTCATATTCTGACATTTTCTGTTCTTTTCTCCTTTCAGGGGATTTTAATGGTTGTAAAAAGCATACTATCTAAGAAGGTTTTATCAGAAAACCTTTCCCCAAAACTCGAAACCTAACATTGCATACAGCTCAAGGCGATGTCAACAACTAACTGAAGAAAGGATTCCCCTATTGAATGTGATATTTTCTCAGTTGACACGTGCAATCATACATATATATTATCAGTAGGCAAACAAACGAAGCTTAGACCATAACAAATTCACAATATGGACATTTTTGGCTTGCTGCTTTCAGCAAATTAATATCGCCAAATGCTTGTGTCAACACAAAGATATTCTTTTTTATCGCCCATCAAGAACATTTATGTACAAAGACCTTTTGTCCCCTTGTCAACATTTGGAGTTTGGCAGGAGTTATTCACGTTTGTCACATATTTTATGATTTGGTCTCATGCATCACATCAAGAGCATAGTCAAAATTGCTCTGAGATTTACCATATCCTATGAGATTTAACATATCCAGCATCCAGCCACCATCCAGCCAGCATCCAGCCAGCATCCAGCCAGCATCCAGCCAGCATCCAGCCAGCATCCAGCCATCATCCAGCCACCATCCAGCCATCATCCAGCCACCATCCAACCATCATTCAGCCACCATCCAGCCAGCATCCAGCCACCATCCAGCCAGCATCCAGCCACCATCCAGCCACCATCCAGCCACCATCCAGCCACCATCCAGCCAGCATCCAGCCAGCATCCAGCCAGCATCCAGCCAGCATCCAGCCAGCATCCAGCCAGCATCCAGCCAGCATCCAGCCATCAATCAGCCACAATCCAGCCATCATCCAGCCACCATCCAACCATCATTCAGCCACCATCCAGCCAGCATCCAGCCAGCATCCAGCCAGCATCCAGCCATCATCCAGCCACCATCCAGCCACCATCCAACCACCATCCAGCCACCATCCAGCTACCATCCAGCCATCATCCAGCCACCATCCAGTCACCATCCAGCCACCATTCAGCCATCATCCAGCCACCATCCAGCCACCATCCAGCCACCATCCAGCCACCATCCAACCACCATCCAGCCACCATCCAGCCACCATCCAGCCACCATCCAGCCATCATCCAGCCACCATCCAGCCACCATCCAGCCACCATCCAGCCACCATCCAGCCATCATCCAGCCACCATCCAGCCATCATCCAGCCACCATCCAGCTACCATCCAGCCATCATCCAGCCACCATCCAGTCACCATCCAGCCACCATTCAGCCATCATCCAGCCACCATCCAGCCACCATCCAGCCATCATCCAGCCACCATCCAGCCACCATCCAGCCACCATCCAGCCATCATCCAGCCACCATCCAGCCACCATCCAACCACCATCCAGCCACCATCCAGCCACCATCCAGCCACCATCCAGCCATCATCCAGCCACCATCCAGCCACCATCCAGCCATCATCCAGCCACCATCCAGCTACCATCCAGCCATCATCCAGCCACCATCCAGTCACCATCCAGCCACCATTCAGCCATCATCCAGCCACCATCCAGCCACCATCCAGCCACCATCCAGCCACCATCCAGCCACCATCCAGCCACCCTCCAGCCATCATCCAGCCACCATCCAGCCACCATTCAGCCACCATCCATTAGTCCACTAGTCGCAGCTACCATCCAGCCACCATCCAACCATCATCCAGCCATCATCCAGCCATCATCCAGCCACCATCCAGCCACCATCCAGCCACCATCCAGCCATCATCCAGCCACCATCCAGCCATCATCCAGCCATCATCCATTAGTCCACTAGTCGCAGCTTTTCAGCCCCACATATATGTATATATGTGTATTACCTGACATCCTATGACCCGTTCCTTCTCTCCATTCCTCTATATTTGTTGTCTTGACGATTCTCTTGTTTTTTTGTTATTGTAAGGGGCATCGATAGAAGTCATTAAGCCCCACTGGCCACACCAACGCAGAACTCCTACATTAACACGTGATAGCTCAGATGCGGACATTGTATATTTTTCGTATGCGTTGCAAATGTTTTGAGGTCTTTGTTACAATCATGATAAATGGTGTGCATTTCTTTTCAATGAACACTCCAGATATTATAGTGGGGGTTAATGGCAAACTTTCAAAGTAGCTAAAATCAAACAAGAAACTATATCATGGATGTCGAATCAACGTGTTATTTCTTTTAGAGAAATCAACCATTTGGGCAAATGACTTCGAGTGCTGGGACAAGATAACATACGATAGTTGAATATTTTAATCTGCACCTGATTAAATCTCTTGAAGTTGGGTGGTTAATCTCATGATGAAAACATGTCATGGATGGGTAGACTTCTCTTATTTTGGAATTTTCTTTTTTAAAGCTGAGACAAACATGACAATAGCGCTACCAAGTAAATAAATATTGTCACAGGATTTATTTTATGCATAAAGAACACTAATTCCTAAATGTGAAAACTCACTGCTCAAGTTTTGAGTATCTTTAATGTTGACACTGGGAAGATTGGCAAAATATTGGTGAGCAGAGTGTTGTGAATGATCCCTCCGCCTGGCTCAGCAATCTGTAACACAAAGCTGCGGCCACAGCCTCGTCACAGCCTACATACGGGTATTTGTCAGGGGCGGAGTGATATGGATTTACCTTCTTTGAAACTTTTAATGCTGTTAGCTACCCTCGAATGACGGAGATCAATGCGCCTGAAAAATAAACATGGGGATTGGTTCCTCTCAAATGGGATTTAATCAAGACCTGTTTGATTGCCTATGGAAAAGTGGGGTTTATTTACCATGGATTTAGACAGTGAGTGATGAAGACGAGAGGTGGGACTGAGGGTGAGGGAAGGGGTCTGCGGGGGCAAGGTGACCACCCGGGCACTAGCTTGGGATTATCTTGATCACTGTGTCAGATGAGGGGTGGGAGGGGACTCTAACAGGATTAAGGTGTGGACATTCACACATCCCTACCTCCTCCCGGACCTGTCCACGTTTGCACGCTCTGGTTGCAGACCGTTATGGCCGGAACAAGCGTGGCAGCTGCCTGGAGCGTGATGATGGCGGTCACTGGTCACACAAGTGGTTTGGTTCAGGCTTTGAGGTGTGTGGTCCGGAAACACTTCCTGCCTGATTATTTACCTTGATTCATTACAGAGGAAATCTCTCATGTATATCCACCTGACAACACACAAAAAAACGTGAATTAAGTTTACAGTCCCTGCCTAGAAGGATGGGTCCCTGAACTGTCCACTAGGTGGCTCTCAACATTCCCAACCCTAATCTTGCTTTAACAATATTGAGACGTTTTGTTTGTTTTGGGTTTCACGTCGGTTTCAACATCATTTCAGTCATTTCATAATGAGAACTACTTGCAGCAGATATAGTGCTGCGTCATTGTATTGTCATGATAACAAGGAAAACAACTTAATCTTTCAGGCAAGGTCCTCAGCCATATAAGAAATGGAACTCACGACCTTTGGATCATTACAGAGGAACTGATGCTGATAGCTCATGCCCAAACCAACTGTGCCATGGCCCGTAGCCATGATGAGGACCTTTGAATACTTAATACATGCTGTTTGAACCAATACACCTTGTTGCCTGCATTCCATCAACTTGTTGGGTGTCAGCCTATTTGTTCTTGTTTGTATCCACTTCTGTATGTCAGCAGTAGGAATGGTAAAAATAGGCATATAGTATATATATATACTGTTTGGGATACGTCTACAAATGATACATGACTGAATGTAGACCTTTGTAAGCTGTATTTGTCAGTGATTTTGAAGTGACCTTTGAATGACTTTGAAAATGACACACCTATTTCTATAGATTTTTCAATACATTTTAATATTTACTCATCTGCATCTTTCAGATGTGAGCTCTTAGAGTCCTTATTCATTAAGATTCATTCATAATTAATACTGTCAGCAATTCATACATTTGGGATCAAATTTCATTGGAAATTAAGGGAAAGAGACATGCTGAACTATTTTGAAATGATATCTGACATTACAGTTTATAATTGGTTCATTTATGAAAGTACATATCATACTGCACAGAGAAAATACTATACAAAACTGAAAATAATGTCTGTCAATTTCAAGATTTGTCAACAGGTTAGATTTAATACAAAATAGCTTAAATTTGGTAGGTTTACAAAAGAGGAAAATTGGCAGAACATAAATTAATTTCATACAATATTTTTGAAGGTATATATAATATAAGGGTAATTCTAGAAAATAATCCCTTATAAGCTGCTCTAATAATATATATACATACAACATAGGTCAATGGCCCCAGAGCTATGCTAATTATCCCTTCCTTGTAATGTTTGTGAACCTTTTTGAAAATTCAAGCACATTGCCTAATAAATGATCATATCATGGCTGATATTTGTCATTTCATTATAAATGACATCCTCCTTGACAACTCAATTCAGTGAACCGATAGCTGTTAGATTATTTTCAAGAAGTCATATAAAGTTGGACATTTTGAGCCTAATGGAAAAAGATAGAATTGGTCCCCTTAAAACACATCTTGGCTAATAATAGATAAAAACTATACACAGACACAAATGGATTTCCTCTTCAATATCTGATATCCTTCCACAAATCTTGAGATAACTATTTTCTACAATTTGGGGACTATGTGATTATTGTTTCATAAATATGTGAAAAAAGGCAGAAAGTGTTGTTTTGCTGATATTTACGATGGGTAAAAGTGATGCTATGTACCCACTGCAATAGGAAGTATTGAACTACCTACCCATTTCCTGTTGACGGTCTCCCATTTCTTATGAAGTGCATTTGAGTGCCCCCCTCAGCGTCACAGCATGTGCCATTATTAAGATATGGTGATCTGTCACATTCATTGATTTCTGTGAAATATCAAAATATTTTATCCAAATATTATCACCCGATTCCAATACGTGATGCGATATTGGAACATGATATATATCATAATTTCTTCATAATAATACAGCTATTGCTCATTTTGTGATTATTACATTTTAAGCCTGAAAGAGTTTTTATATCAACTGTAATTAATACTTCACAAACAAATAATAACATGCACAATAGCTTGTTTGAAAACCCTATAATATAGGGAACTCAGATGTCATAATAAATGATGTGGATGACTCACCAGTTTCACAGTTAACACCTGTGAACCCAGTCTGACATAGGAATGTGTACTTGTTTATCTTGTCCCTACATGTACAAAATGTGCTGTGACCAACTGTGCCGCGTGACCTCTATATCCATGACATCAGAATAGACACATATATAAGGCATCCTTAACGGAATCGTAAAGGGGAGAAAAGATGGATGTAGAAAAAACTTACAAAAAAATTAAACTACAAGAGGACAGTGGGAGTGGCGGTAGGCGAGAGCAAATGGCAATGGATCAAAATTGTCACCCCTTCAAGAAAAGATCCTGGATACGCCAGTGACGTGTGCTGACAATGGGCCAGAATTTGCAAGACAAATAAAAAGACTGTTGTTAATTATGTGACCAAATAAGAACAATGTTGAGATGGCTGGTAGTCAGGTCTGAGTGTAGACAGGGGGATATCTGATAACATATGAAGCGGTCATGGGCCGTGGTACAGTGAGTTGCTTATTAGCATTAGTTATACTGTGGTGATCCAAAGTCGTGGGTTCGATTCCTTTCCATGCTGAAATTGCTGTCGTGTTTTAATTTTTCATTTGAGTTGAGGCCCGTGCCTGAAGAGATAATCTGTTGTGCTTGCAATTCTGCGATCGGGTGGGTTGTCCTATCAATGACCTGAGAAATGACAATTCAGTGAAACAGCACTATATCTGCCACAACTAGGTCTCGTTATGATATAACTGATATAATATTGAAAATGATATAAAATACCCAACATGACACACTGTGATGGTCATGCATGCTGGGAGATATTCAAATGTACCACAAATCAGAATAGTTGAGGTCAATTCAAATTTGAATGGCAGCTGGTATGATGTAATTAATATAAGGGTTTAATCAAGTTTGACAGTTAACCAATGGCGAATATTTGAAAACCAGTATGAGGTGTCAGATGTCAAGTTGGTTGCCTGACATTTCGATATTGATAATCAATGAAGAAGAGTTGTGTCCAGGTCTGGTACTAACAATCTGAAATATGAGAAACTGGCAAACATCTAACCATATGGCACTCAGCCTGAATGGCATAAACCAATCCAAATACGGTCAGCTAATAATCCAGAAACGTGTCCAAATTATGACAACGATTTAAGATCAGATTTAATTTGTCTGATTTGTAAAAAAAAACTATCAATTATCAATCAAAATGTGTTTTCCAATGATGATATATATTAATGGTTATTTTATTGGGACAGTGGTAGGGTCAATCTATGTTTCCCACCTCCCCGTGGAAGGGTTAAAGTGAGTTGTAGTAAATCTTGGAGGGATAAGCTGCCAAATCGGACATGATTACAAGTGTGAAACTCTCTACAAAACATGATGCCCATCATCCCAAATCAATAACCACTTTCCCTGCAATCCGGTGGCAAACCAGTGCAGCTAGAAATATTAATATAACATTAGTTTACATTATTCTATACCGTATGATATAAGCTAGTTTATGTGTTAAATATTTACCAAAAATAAATATTTTTTTTCAAGTTTACAAAAAATGTATTTATTCCTAAACTTATGGATCATAAAGCAATAGACAATTTGGATCTATATATTTTTTTCTAAATATTTTAGCACAGCGCAATGGCTTTTTCTTATACAAATACTGTAGCCAAGCGGTTCATGGAAAAGGCTAAAAATAATTTGTCTGTCAATCACTACAAGAGCTGTCAAGAGAGGCAGTCTGGAGGATTTCCCCATCAGTTACCCCGGCTAGCGGTGGTACTCCGGTATATTCATTACTGTGCCGGGTGTGACGGCCAACAATATGTAGTCAGCCAGCCTCGCTTTGACACGATTTTCATCTATTGTTTCTATCAATTATCATGAATACTTAATTGAATCAGCACACACTTGAACAGACTGCTACTATTGAGAGGAGTCTTAAAGGACCCTTGTATGTATTGTTTTCCTCTGAATGAAGATAAGATTGATCATAGTGAAACACAGACATATTTTCTCTGTTCGCTCATCGCAGGTTTTCTTGCTGTCTAGATTCACACAGATAGTTTATTCATCAAACCTAGTTTCATATATTATTTATTCATTCTAAAATAAAATTTCTTTAATCTTTTCAACATAAACCAATTAATTCTGTTTAACCTCCGAAAACACAGAATTTGATGTATTTTAGTCTCAAAAGTAAAAATCTAATCGTTCTTCAGTTGACTGTAGGTCAAACCAATATTTCCTGTCTAAATGGAAAGTTTGTTGTTTGTAATGGCGCTGTTTGTCACTGTCAATGTACATATCAGACCTGTCACAAATGACCAAACCACTCCCCAGACAATTACCTGTCCGCCCCAATGACAAGTGGATATTTAAACAGTTCTGTCAATACACGTCCAGAAATCAGCTCCGGGGATATTACAAGTGAGCAGATGAGCGACCCGTTCAAGCAGAAGCATGCCCCCGTGAGTTATTACAAGATATACTCAGAACAAAGGTGAGCTGACAGTGGAAGCAATTAATGCGATTGGGGCGGGCTGCAGAGTGCTTGAGTTATGCTTTGCTGGATGTTTGAGTATTGCCTGCGGAGTTGTACAAGGCTGAGTGGTCGCTCCTGGTTTACTGCTGTGTAAATGCTTCTCTGTGCTCCTCCACTGATTGCCTCAATGAGACCACCGCTCTGTCCAACTGGGCCCTGTCTTTCTTGCCAAACTGTTGCTCCGTGCCAACCTTGTGGGTCTCTGTGACAACACATCTTATCGTTATTTCCAAAAGAAATCAATTTCAGCATGATTGTTTGTCTCTTTGTGGACATAGTTTTGAGTCAGGATGAAAGCAGATTTCATTGAAGTGTTCTGGGCAGTGGCAGTATAACTGATCCAGATGGTTAGGACATAAGGAATGGGGCTTCTTTTATGTACAAGGGGCTCAATATCTATCCCTAAGCATAAAATAAGTGGAACAAGAAAGTCCAGTGCATTACAAATGTAAGCCATGTATATATATGTATTCCTTAAGACACAATATTTATTTGCATTTTGAACAAAAAAAGTCAATGGTTATTTCAAATGTCTTTAATCTAGAATCTAATGCCTAGATTGAATTCAGAATTAAAAGAAGCAGAGAAAATAAGGACAGGATATTTTATAGTCGTCGTGGATAAAGGTCTCAGTGAATCTGTTGCTATATTCTTGCTAGTGGGGAGCGAGGCATATACTTAGCGGCCTCACATCTTCCTCACAATATATATAACCATTTATCTTACTTAAATGGTTTCTAAATTTAGTTACAGCTCATTATATCTGTACATTTATATTGGTTCATTGGTGAGCGATGTGTAAATTATATTACTCCGCTGAAAACATGATATTTTACACAATTGAAAAAAGAGTCTTTAGAAAAATAAGGGACAAAGCTAAACCCTATGGACGAGTATATTAATTTCATATTCTGGGACATTTTAATCAATATCTCAATAAAATGGTCTTCATTTTAACATAGGACTATTTTGATGAGATGGGGATTTGGGTGTGTCCCCCGATACTATCGTCCTCTGGGGGATCTGTCCCTCAAACATGGATCTATGTCTACTACACTGTCCTGCAACTGATTACAGCTCACTCTGGGAGACAAAACTGGTTCAGGGAGGATTCATCTTATATCAAGCAGAGGCCAAGTGACCGACATATTTTGTTGATAGGATATATACCATAGTCAGAATTAGACATTAGATATTAGGTCATGTGATCATGATGCAGTATAATCGTGTTACATCATCTGAAGATCAACAAAATGTTCCCAGAGTTTGAATGTTTATTTCATTCCTCACGTAACATGTTCTCATATGCCATAAAGACAAATATTGCCTAAAGTGAAGGAATGTATTTGTCAAAATGGGTCAGTTTCATTTCTGCACTGGAAGGTTCATGACTTTGATAATACAGAGGGAACCACATCCAGGTGACATCACAAGAATTGGTGTGAAAATATGCACATCAACACTTGTATCGAACATCACGCAGATCTGCACAATCGCAAAGAAGGACACCCAGTCATTTATGATTCAACGGACACTAATGGTTTAACAGACCAAAACCCAGCTCAGTATGCTCAGTGCACTTGTTATTTTGTTCAGAAATAAATTCCTTCCTGAAATTCTAAATTTCGGTCTGATATATGTCAGAATAATACTATCATCTCTAAAGAAAGTTGGGCGGTACAAAAAGTTGTATTGAAGGAAGGTTACCAATATATCAGTGTGGGCCTAAGTTGATGGGGAAATGCGTTGTTAATGCCCGTATCAAACAGATGCCAATTGTAATCTTGACCGACATTTTCTGTTCAATGAAATATAAAAAATCAATTAAGAATTATGTAAAAACTTTAAAAGCTTTAAACAGTGCCGGACTGGAAATCTGAACTTATCTCCACATTTCGCGCTATTCCATTTACTAATGAAGCACAACGGTGTCGATTCTAGATGCTCGCAGCTTGGCCGTACACTTCATCGCAACCATGCAAGCAAAGGAGAAATCAAAGAGTTGTCGTCAATAATGGCCAAATTCAAAAAAATTGTTCTCTTTAATTTTTATACATTTAATGCAAACACCAAATGTACTGCAAATGTTCAGGTATATGATCATTTAGAAGTGAACTTTAGCGAGAATTTTGCCCAAATTCAATATAGGAATATGCCCCGGTTTAAGAGTAGTAATCGAGTAGTAATCGAGTAGTAAGACTTGTGGAAACACATACTACCCAAACAACCTTAAAGATTTACACGATCATAATCCAGAAACAATCATACTTTCAAATACAACAACATTTGTTGGATAATGCAATGATTTTGGTGCGATTTCTGTGACTTTTGTGAGATTTTAAGAAGTTGATACAAAGCTTAATGGTTTGATGCCAAATCACTCGCCAAAGTTGCGATTACTGTTCGGCGACGATCAAAGCTCTCCCTCGTGAATATGGAAAACTCAATTCACTTTTACATGAACACATAACTTTTGTCAACAGAAATAAATTCAAAAGAAATTGTAGAGATCTTTTGAACAAATCTCAATGAAAATATCAGCAAAGGCGATGCCAGAAGTACAACCTTCAAGTTGCTGAAGCGGGTGACAGTTATCCGTGAGTACCTGGAGTATGAGCCTCGCTATGACAGGTACAAATAGACATTCTGTAACTCTCAGTTTGTGCTGGATTCAGTCATTACTCTGAGAATATCGAGATTGGTAAGACATTTTATCTCTCTGAATTATTCAGTCAAATAATCTCTTTCTTTCAATTGATCACTTAACTGATCTATTTCTCGTGTACTTAGTCTTATTTCTTTAAGACATAAGTACTTGGAAAGACACAATTACTCGCAAAAACAAAATTACTTGGAAAGACACAATAACTTGGAAAGACAAAATTACCTGGAAAACACAATTACTCGCAAAAACACAATTACGTGGAAAGACACAATAACCTGGAAAACACAATTACTCGCAAAAACACAATTACCTGGAAAGACACAACTACTTGGAAAGACACAATTACTTAGAAAGACACAATTACTTGGAAAGACACAATTACTTAGAAAGACACAATTACTTGGAAAGACACAATTACTTGGAAAGACACAATTACTTGGAAAGACACAATTACTTAGAAAGACACAATTACTTGGAAAGACACAATTACCTGGAAAACACAATTCACATTACAGATATTCAAGTAATTATTCTGCCAGCTGCCTTCAGATATTGGAGATTTTTATGTTATTTTATAAACACGTTGATGTCTTTGTGTATCGTTTCTAATCCCAGCCATTCCATTGTTGTGATTAACAGTTTAATGGAGATGGAAAACTGGGCTGTTTTTGAGGGGGTTTTTCTTGGGAAAATATGACGTTATGTTGTTCCACATACCTGGACGACAATGGCGTTTGCTAATGCCCAGCTACCATGGTTTTAATTGTTTGTGTCTGTATAGCGCCTAACAAGAGCCTCACACAAGAAGACAGCTCACTCGGCAGACTGGCTTTGTTTTTTTTTCTAAATCTTTTGATGTTTAATTGGACGGACATCCAGATTGGTTCGTCGTTAATTGCCTTCATAGCATAGAGAGGCGGAGTGGTTCGTGTGCTAATTGCCCTCGCGCAGTTGTTTGCGCATGTGCTTTCCCTTTCTACTCAGGTAAAGCAATTGATGTGTACCTAAGATATAAAGGCAATTTATGAACTGTCCATTCATACGTGACACTCATCATTCTCAGACAAACACACTCATGGACATAATAATATTTTTCTATGAAATCAAAATGACAAAACGGCATTTCTCTAATCACCTCAGGATTAATAAAAATGAATAACCTTTAAACCAAATCATACATTTGACGCTTAATACATTGGTTTTCAATCGGACGTATCATGATAAAGTGGTTTATTATTCTCGTCCATATATCACACAAAACTCCCAATAGGTCCCTGACATGTAAATTATCGATTTTCTATGGAAATAGACTTTGGTTGAGTTCTTCTTGTGATCAGGATTCATTCCCAGGCCATGATCTCTGAAACTTTGCGAGACTTATCAAGATAGAAAGCAATTGGTGAGACTATTGACTTGAGGTCTGAGATCGCTGCCGGTCACACTTTGAAACATTTATCACAGTGGCCAATGATTGCGTGGACTGGCAATGTGGAGTGGGTCCAGGTTCCAGGTTCCAGGCTCTAGGCAAACAGACTCCAGGCTCCAGGCTAGTAGGCTCCAGGCTCTAGGCAAACAGACTCCAGACTCCAGGCTAGTAGGCTCCAGGTTCCAGGCAAACAGACTCCAGGCTCCAGGCTAGTAGGCTCCAGGCTCCAGGGAAACAGACTCCAGGCTAGTAGGCTCCAGGCTCCAGGCAAACAGACCCCAGGTTAGTAGGCTCCAGGCTCCAGGCAAACAGACTCAAGGCTCCAGGCTCCAGGCTAGTAGGCTCCAGACTCCAGGCTCCAGGTTCTAGGCTCCATGCTCCAGGCTCTAGACTCCATGCTAGTAGGCTCCAGGCTCTAGACTCCAGGCTCCATGCTCTAGACTAGTAGGCTCCAGGCTCCAGACCACAGGCCCCAAACATATCTCTATGCTATGATTCCCTGTTGCCAACTAATATCATATTAAACTTCTGAGTGAGTGTAGGATCGGCCAAAAATAACCCATAGATTTTGATTCTACTAGCTAGCCTGTGTTACAGCCTCTGTTCTTCAAATAAAGTACAGAGCATAATTGATAGTGAAGGGAGAAGTATCGAGCCTGTTGATGGATCTGAGCCGGAGACTATTGTTGTCGCTGGGTACTGTTCGCAAAGACTCTCTCTGCTTTCTAACTATTTTGATGAATTTGTGCAAGACGATCACAGGCCATTTGTTACTTTTACCATCTCTCTCCTGAAGCATGCACAACTAAAGGTCTGCACCTCACAACATCTAAGAATGCTACCATGGAGAGTGAAGCTTTTATACCACTTGATGCAATGGTCTGTGAGCAAACCCGTTGATAAGATCACATACGCACCAGATCATTTTCTTAATTCCTGCACCCGTAAATTGCCCATCAATTTCGCTCTTCTCTGTTTGAAATCAGAAAAAAAAGTTTCTGGATATGAGCGCCATTTATTTTTGACCTCAGGATTAATTCTTCAACCCAGACATCAGAACTAGTAGAATCCCTGGCTTCCAACACAGACAAACTGAGCATAAATGCCTAATGAAAGAGACAAACTAATCTCCGAGGACAAATTGCCTTTCTTCGTGAGCGGAACCGGAAAGCTATCAAGCTCTGTAACGCTGATGGCATGGAATAAAATTAGAAATAAAATCTCATCAAATAGCCATTTACAATTATAATATAAAATTTATAGGCTATCAAATAGGAATTAAAACCAATATTCTTTTTCTAATTTTAGAGCGTTATCGGGAAAGATTATCGTTTGCCAGGAACAAGGAACGTATGTCATAATCTGGAACATGGAGATCAGTTATTTCTTGAGGCCAGAGCAATTTAGAGTTTTTATCTCCTCGACGGCTCGTAGTCATAGCAGCAAAACTACATTATGTAAGAAAACATTATATCAAACTCAATAAAATAAATGTGTGACAAGAGCTCTTCACAGAAACTGAGTGATAGTAGTGAATGGCTAACCTACAATATGCAATATATTATAACATTACACCAACTTTATCAAAGTAACTCAACGCCTTTACATTGTGATGTGTACATGTAAGTTATATAGATGCACTAATGATATTGTTATGTGAATAAATGTGAAAACAAGAGTAAATAATTAATTTATCTAAGAGATGGAGTTTCAAGTTGCAAAAATATGCAGAGATCTGACCACATTGAATCGCCAATGTGACAAGCCAGTGAAATATCTTTGTCATTGTTTTTGCTAAAAATAACAACAGCAGGGTTGAGGAAGGATGTATCTGCGTCTGGGGATTGTCTTGTTTTCACCAACATTAGACAAATCATGTTAAGCCCAGTGACACTGTTTTCTGCTTTCCAAAGAAACAGAGCATTATGTATAAACCTACGCTAGCTTTCAACATACAACAATATACAAAGAGAAATGAGGGAATTGAGAAGAACACATAAAAGAGTAATATATGATGTGACATATGTATAATTTTAGAATATTAATACACATTTGTGTACCCTATTTACACTGATATATAATGTACATGTACCTACACCTTAACATCGACCAAGGTAAACTTCACAGATACATATATATACCTTGATATCTATGTGAGCGTTATACAATAGAGCCAACATGTTGATAATGTGGCTGGCAAAGCCAACATTGCTATAGCTGCAATGCATCATGGGACTCACAAAGGCCAAGGCCATCAGCATATGAAGTAATAATAGGCGAAAAAGCTTGCTGTGTTTGGTGGACCTACAAAATATATACTCATGGAAGAAATTATAAAATGAATTATAAATCGCGTTTGGCAATTGCAAATTTCGTGAAACGTAAATATAACCAGAGAGGTCACGTGGCGCATATCTGTGAGTGTGAATTTTGTGTTTTGTTCTTATTCAGCCTAAAACTGATTGTTTCGTTTAAAAGAAGTTAGTGGTGTCCTGATAAAGTGTGAGGCCTTCCCTAAAGCTATCACATGGCATCTGAAGGCATCTCAAGAATAAAGTGCATTGAAAGTAAATGAGCCAACACATAATTGGAATTTGCAATGTTTTTATTTAATCTTACTTTGATAAAAATTTAAGACCTGCAATAACCATTTGCACTAAGCAAAGTTTATACGTTGACGGTGGGGGGAAAGTCAATCTGAGGTCTGAGCGTGGAGTCATGAGGGGATAAAAGCTCAAGCTCATTGATAGCCAGACTTGTACTACACCACATACATAACTGACACTCATCAAAAGCAGCCAACCTTAATGACTGCATAATATCTTCATCTCATCCTAGAGGTAATAGCACAAACTGACCAATTTTCAAGCAATTGCTTTTCTCGGTGTGCCCCCGCAAAGCCATTTTGACGGCCGTTTGCGCCAGTAACGATCAAGAGAGTGCGACTTGACTCATAAAACACGAGCATATCTTACGGCGCACGGAAGCCACCTCACTCGTGATTCACTTTAAAGGCTTATTTACATAACGCGAATATGGGAACAATTTTCACCTTGACTGATATTCACGACATTGCATTCAAATAAGCAGCATTTCACCCTGATTTAGAGGCTTACGACGAATTGGCGGCTTGCATATTTTTAGCTGTGATAATCCACCGCAAATTCCCATGTAGACAGTTGGGATTGGTCCGTTGTTCATATGATCAACCATTTTATGGGTCACTTCATCATGAGCATAAGGGGCCTTGGCAAGATGGTGGCCATCTCTGTGGCCGCTTCCGACAATAACGACTTGACATCAAGCAAGCATCCCCTCTTACTTATAAACCTGTGTCGCTATAATTGGGCCTCCTAGGTGGTTTAGTAGGGGCTTGGGGTTATGATTTATGATCGGCTGGTCAGCTAAGGTGGCAGATAAGGGCCGAATCCAATATGACCATAGACAGTCATCAACCGTGAGAGGAATCGTCATCAGATTGTCACGTGACCCGGCCACACCGCCACATGGATCACACTACAGAACACATTAGGAGGTAAATGACCAAACTGACTAACAGCCCATAAAACTGTGATTTTCTCAGGATATCACCATTATGGGAGAATCTACATAATGATTAGCAGAACATGCGATAAAATGAGGAGATTGTATGAAACTGCATAAGGGGTATTTTATAGGAGAGAATAGGGATTCTCGCCCAGGGCTATGAATCAACATCTTCATACCAGATTAATGGAAGTGGCTGAGAACTGGAAGAAAAATGCCCCATAAGGTTAAGAAATTGTCAAGTGAGATGTTATGATTCGCTTACCTTATACTCTGCAGTTTTTGGTTTTCATTATTGCCCTTTAACCTTTTCTGGAACATTCCATTATAAATCCTCACACGCTTTCAAACTGGGGGCAATTGAGTGTCAACATTAAAATTTAAATGTGAATAAACTAGTTCACGGATTGTCGGTTTGGTAAATGCATAAAATGACAAAGAGCTGTCCTCTAAGTAGACGGGGCAAAGCACTTAACACATGACATGCAGTGTTTATAGTCTGATGGGCATATATATCATAAGTCTGTGCATGTGCACCCCATAAATTAATCTATAATTGATATAGATGGGGCCACCAAGTAAAGGATTATGGGTATTTCCTCGCCAGAGACAAGCGATGACTCCATCTTTAAGATGAGTTTTTCACACACCATGCTCAATTTCTCGTGTGTTTTAGGATAACATGCATGTTCTTATATCAAGATTTCGGTCATATAAAATATCCTTTAAATTCCGCCAGTGTCTACATGAATAAATAGTATAAAAATTATTTTGAAAATATGGAAAAAAAACTATAAATTTAAAGCCAACAGTCTTTTCAATAAGAATTGTTTTATCTTAATGAAAGTAAGTAACAGTGTAATGACATTCCTATTCTTCAGTGTTATTGACATTCCTATTCTCCAGTGTACTGACATTCCTATTCTTCAGTGTATTGAAATTCCTATTTTTCAGTGTAATGACATTCCTATTTTTCAGTGTAATGACATTCCTATTTTTCAGTGTATTGACATTCCTATTCTCCAGTGTACTGACATTCCTATTCTTCAGTGTATTGAAATTCCTATTTTTCAGTGTAATGACATTCCTTTTCTCCAGTGTACTGACATTCCTATTCTTCAGTGTATTGAAATTCCTATTTTCCAGTGTAATGACATTCCCATTCTCCTGTGTAATGACATTCCTATTCTTCAGTGTACTGACATTCCTATTCTCCAGTGTATTGACATTCCTATTCTCCAGTGTAATGACATTCCCATTCTCCAGTGTAATGACATTCATATTCTCCAGTGTAATGACATTCCTTTTTCCAGTGTAATGACATTCCTATTCTCCAGTGTAATGACATTCCTATTTTCCAGTGTAATGACATTCCTATTTTCCAGTGTAATGACATTCCTATTCTCCAGTGTAATGACATTCCTGTTTTCCAGTGTAATGACATTCCTATTTTCCAGTGTAATGACATTCCTATTTTCCAGTGTAATGACATTCCTATTCTCCAGTGTAATGACATTCCTATTTTCCAGTGTAATGACATTCCTATTTTCCAGTGTAATGACATTCCTATTCTCCAGTGTAATGACATTCCTGTTTTCCAGTGTAATGACATTCCTATTTTCCAGTGTAATGACATTCCTATTCTTCAGTGTATTGAAATTCCTATTTTCCAGTGTAATGACATTCCCATTCTCCTGTGTAATGACATTCCTATTTTTCAGTGTACTGACATTCCTATTCTCCAGTGTATTGACATTCCTATTCTCCAGTGAATGACATTCCCATTCTCCAGTGTAATGACATTCCCATACTCCAGTGTAATGACATTCCCATTCTCCAGTGTAATGACATTCATGTTTTCCAGTGTAATGACATTCCTTTTCTTCAGTGTAATGACATTCCCATTCTCCAGTGTAATGACATTCCTATTCTTCAGTATAATGACGTTCCCATTCTCCAGTGTAATGACATTCCCATTCTCCAGTGTAATGACATTCCTATTCTTCAGTGTAATGACATTCCTATTCTTCAGTGTAATGACATTCACATTCTCCAGTGTAATGACATTCCCATTCTCCAGTGTAATGACATTCCTATTCTTCAGTGTAATGACATTCCTATTCTCCAGTGTACTGACATTCCTATTCTTCAGTGTATAGACATTCCTATTCTTCAGTGTTATTAATATTCCTTCCCTCAAGTGAATCATTAGACAATCAAGTTGAACAGGTTATTATAGAACAAGATATTATAGAAATTGTCCTTTTTCAGATCATAATATTGTAGATATACATATTAGAATAACTGAAACAAAACCAGGACCAGGTTTGTTGAAAAAAGAATACACACGTGATTAGATACAAATTGTTTCGTGATTCATTCAAAGAATGGTGGATATATTGGAAAACAAAATAAAAATGACTTTTCAGATGTAAAAACATGGTGGGGCATTGGTAAGAAAAAGATTAAAAGTTTAATAATATGGATCCCATGCCGAATCAGTAAAAAAATTAAAAGAATTAAAAAGTAAAATATCTTATATCAAATTACAACCAGCAGGTGCAGATAAAAATATGTTGGTACATTTAAAAAAGGAATTGTCTGACATTTATGGTAAAATAGGAGAAGGTGTGAAAATAAGATCAAGGGTTTATTGGTTTGAATATGGTGAAAGATCAAGCAGTTTTTTTTTAAATCGGTTGATAAAGAAAAAAAAAGTATTAATGATAAAAATATGCTTGAAGATATATGCATGGAAAATCTTACTGCTGCATTCAAAAAATGGAAAAATAATAAGAGTTCTGGGCTTGATGGTATAGTAACAGACTTCCATAAAATGTATTGGAAAGAGGTAGGTCCAGAGATATTAGTATTTTTCAGAAAAGTTTTGAAGAAAATATATAACCATATTCTCAATATTTAGCAGCAATAAGATTGTTATTCCGAAAAAGGCTAGAGAGAATTCCTAAGAAACTGGAAACCTATTTCATTGTTAAATACAGATGCTAACTTGTCAAAAGTATTATCAGAACCCTTGAAAAAAAGTATTACCATCAATTATACATACAGATCAGAAAGGATATTACGAGGGTAGGTTCATTGGTCAGAATGTAAGAATGATAGAAGATGTAAAAATATGTGTGATGAGGATGAGATTATTCTATTGTTAGATCAACAAGAAACATTTGACAGAGTAGAATGGAAATGGCTTAAATTAGTTTGAGACAAATTTGGACTTAAGGCAAATTTTAAGAAATGGTTAAATATAATGTATAGTAAATTAAAAAATTCTAACATCACAAATGGATATATGTCAATATATTTTTCAATATAAGAAAGAAAGATAAGATTTCTCAAATCACAATAGATTGTTCAAATGGAAAGAAAGATATTAGAAGTAATCAGTATGTAAATGATGCCTTTGTATGTATCCTACAGTATGAATATGATTGATCTGAATGTGATGCTTAAAGTTCAAAAAGTTAAATGAATTGTAATAATTCTAAAGGCAGATCAAATAGCAGGGTGGAACCTAATAGAACCTAATACCATCCAAGAGTTTTAAATGTCTAGACAGTAAGTTTGGAATGAAGTATTTTGTGTGAAGAGTAAATGACTCATAAGACTTATTACATAATATGAACATACCAAAGTTTTATAGAGAATGTATTGACTATTTTCAAGAATTATGTAGAAAAGCTAAGCAACATGAATCAAATCCAGTTGTATGGTATAGTACTATTATGAAATTTGATGGAAAACCATTGGCTTTTGCTTACTGGGCAAAATGTGGAATTGCTTGAGTTTCCGACATTGTAAAAGATGGAGAAATAAATACTGAATACATTTTTAATAAAATGGTACACAGAGTAAGTTTTTTTCTTTGGTATGCAAAAGCTAAGGGTCAGTGTTCCAAAGATTTGGTTAAAGTACAAACATGATGTCTCAGTGAATGATAATGATAATAATGGGGATGTAAGAGAAATTATCATAAACAGTTTATTTATGATCCCAAATGGTAGTCATAAAAATTAAATGACCTCAGTTTGAAACTTTTCTATGGAAATATATGTATCAAAACAAAGTTTAAAAAACTGAAATACTCTAATGGAAAATGGAAATTTTGCTTAATAGATTTTGAAAATTCAGAACATATGCTTGTAAATGTAACACAAATATGGAAAGGTATAGAATCAAATTTGACACAATTTACAGGGTCTACGGTAAAGCTAAATGAGTTTGACAAGTTGGCTTGAATTTTACAAAATAGTACTGAAGCAGTTATAATAAATGTGCTGCTGTCAATATGTCGATGAATAATATGGAAACGAAGGAATAATAAGTGGTAAGAAAATGAGTATATCACAATTGCAATAAAAAAATCAATAAGATGGATAAAAAATAATATAATACCACATGTACATATATTAGTGAATGTGTCAAGAGTAAAGAAGGATAATGAACTACAAAATAGCTTACATAAGTTGTACATTAAGATATTCAATACGAAATTACATCTATGTATAACCTAGTCAAGTTGATGAAATAGTTTTTATCGAAAAACAAAACATAAAAATATATTCCTCTTATCCAGTGTAATGACATTCCTATTTTTTAATGTTTTTGAAATTCCTATTCTCCAGTGTAATGACATTCCTATTCTCCAGTGTAATGACATTCCTATTCTCCAGTGTATTGACATTCCTATTCTCCAGTGTAATGACATTCCTATTCTTTATTGTTTTCGACATTCTTCAGTCTGCCTAACATTCCTGTTCTTATTGGTAAGTGTTATTGATATTTGTATGCCTCCATGTATTGACATTCATATTTTGCTAGGAAGAAATATGAGAATGGAGTTCTAGGATTTGGAATTGTAATGGACTTTGAATGTTTAAAAACCCAGCGTGCATAAATGGAATTTAAGGAAGAAATGCAAAAAGATTCATGTCTTCTTCATACATTAAATCACAGGATTTAATAAGTATCCATTTTTGCAATTCTGATGATTCCAACCAGTCTTAGAACGCTTAATAACTGTAAAAGTCATGGGAAAGTGATATAAAACTCTTATTGATATTACAAAATGAAAAAGAAGATTAATATCTAGGGAGGTGTATGTAAAATGTGCATTTCAAAAAAATTAAATTCAAATGGAACTGAGGTTTTAATGTGAATGAAAGCAATGAGTTGCTTTTAATCTTAATGTACATGTAATAAGCTCAGTATGATGTATCCAGTGTGATGATTATAAATGGCATACTTGAATACCAACAGTAGTCAGGGCATTCCCACCTCTATGTCTCCTAGAGGGCATCGCTACCAGAATTCACATCTCTATGTATAACAGAGGGATTCATTACCTGAATTCACATCTCTATGTATAACAGAGGGATTAATTACCTGAATTCACATCTCTTTGTATAACAGAGGGATTCATTACCTGAATTCACATCTCTTTATATAACAGAGGGATTCATTACCTGAATTCACATCTCTATGTATAACAGAGGGATTAATTACCTGAATTCACATCTCTTTGTATAACAGAGGGATTCATTACCTGAATTCACATCTCTGTATAACAGAGGGATTCATTACCTGAATTCACATCTCTTTATATAACAGAGGGATTCATTACCTGAATTCACATCTCTATGTATAACAGAGGGATTCATTACCTGAATTCACATCTCTTTGTATAACAGAGGGATTCATTACCTGAATTCACATCTCTATGTATAACAGAGGGAATCATTACTATTCATAGCACTGTGTTCAGAACGTGTTTTCTAAAAAGATGTGTTTTCAGCCTGCTCTTAAAGGAGGTGACTGAAGTACTCGTCCTGATGTCACTAGGGAGGGCATTCCATAGTATGGGCTTATGGAAGAAAAATCCCTATCACCGACTGTTTTCAGACTGTTTTCTTGAGAACAGACAGGTAAGTTCCATCGTTTGAAGGTGCCTTACCATTTAAGGCCTTCTCGGTCACAAGGAGAATTTTGAATTCAATCCTAGCATGAACAGGACGCCAGTGTAATTTCTCTGATATATGACCAAATGTCCTGATCTTTCCTACCACACAGGCTGTAGAGTTCTGCAAGTACTGCAGCTTCTTAATATCTGATTTTGGAAGGCCAGCAAGAAGACCATTTCCATTATCCAGAGTAGATGTATCAAAAGCATGAGTTAATGTTACAGCAGTCGTCTCGTCCAGATATTGTCTAATGGTTGCGAAATTCCTGATGTGGTAATGTCCCTTTTTGCACATTTCAATGATTTGTGCCTTCATGTCCATTTTGGAGTCAAGTGTGATACCAAGGTCAACTACAGACTCATTAGGTGTGATATCAGTGTCACCCACTCTGACAGTGTAAGTGATATTGTTGGCAGCAGAACTATTCCTATCAGTACTGATGAGCTCTGACATCACTGACAGATTTTTCTAATTTGTATCTACTTATGTCTACTTGTTGACCAGAGGTGTGATCAACAGGGATGTAAATCTGGGTGTCATCAGCATAAATATAGTAATTTAGCCCATACATAAACTACTACCCATAAATCACTGTGGGTAGTAGTCTGGTACTAATTTGGTACTAAAAGGTCTTGAGGTAGTACAAGACACATATAGAGTACAAAATAGATAAAAACAAAGATATAAGGTATCAGACTCAAGCACTGAACACAGGCAGCCAGGGGTGGATACTCATGAGCGTGGCTCATCCACCCTTGCAAGTGGTTTTAAAATCAAAACTGCCGTCATCAGTAGAAATGATAGACATAGGCATATAACGTTTTTACTGTGTGGGACACATACACAAATGATACATGACTGAATGTGGACCTTTGTAAGCTATTTTTATAAAATATTGCCGGTGACCTTGATCATTTGCATCTTTCAAAAACGAGCTCATAGAGTCTTTATTCATCAAATTCTGTTCAGAATTAACAATATTAGAGCAATTTTTAATTTTGGACCAATCTTCAAAGGACATTTTGATATGCTGAGCTATTTTGAAATAATATCCATAATAACAACTTATTGTTGGTTGAATTATGAAAGTACATATCATACCACATAGTAAAAATCTTTAATGCTGAAAATAAAATGAAAAAAAAGTCTGTCAACTTCTAGATTAATTAACAAGCTAAATTTGGTTAGAAATAGCTTGAATATGGTAGGTGTACAAAAGATAAAAATTGACGCACTTTAAATTGATCCAATGCAATCTTTTAAAGTTTCATGCATAATAAATATATATGCTCTAACCATAATGGTACATAAAAAATGATATTAATCTATCAAAGTATGTGAAAATGTGCTAAATTTGCAATAAAAAATATCAGGTGATGTAGTTCATTGAAAAGCTGATTTCTTTCCGCAAATTTCCATATATTTTATTTTTTTCTTCAATAACAGGAAGGTACTCAAATAAGTTGTTGAATATGCATATAAATTGGAGAATGTGCTCTATTTTTATGCTGGGTGAATGTGACACCATGTACCCACAACAATAGGAAGTTTTGTACGACCCATTTCATGTTCAATGTCCCCCATTTCTAGTGATGGAGAGCTTGCAAAAAGTCTGGTATCAGATAGACCTCTGTATAGACAGGGTTCAAAGTGTCGAAGTCTGGTGAAAGACTATAGATAGACCCCTTAAAATCGGCTAGAAAAGACAATTATATTGGAGCTCAAGCAAAAGCCGCCATTCCACTTTCACGCATGCGCAGGAGTCAAGTCAATCTCATAACTCTAGTAGTTTACAACATATATATGCCATAAACATATAACCGGCTTCTCAGAATGAATTGTGACAATTTCATTGTATCACTTGATATTTTACCGCAAAATATTCAATGACATCTCATGGCAGTGTGTTGTCCAATTTTATAATCATCTGTTAAACCTTCCATTATACCATTAATCAGAGATAAACAACAGAAAAAGAAAAAAACAGGATTGAAATAAAAATATCCTTTGAGAATTCTTTGTTTTCCTCATGCACATAAATTAGGTTGGATTACTATGAATAAATGCAAATCATACAGGAATAGTAAAATGGATTCATTTTAGACATTTAAATTACCATCAGGTATTGGAGCAGAAATCTTATATACACAATTATCAACAAGATGGTAGTGCTTCCAAGTGAATATTGAGTAACTACAAATGTAAGGCCAGAATTCAATGTGTCAGAAAAGATTGACATTCCTGAGTCTTGTACTTTTGAGTACCCAGCTTTACTAGGCCTCTTCAATATATAGGGTGTTATATATTCAACCCGATGCAAAAGAGAGTAACTTTTGAGGAAAATATGAACAAAGAAGTCATGTGACTGGTGGCGCTCCCCTAAAAGTCACACAATTTGTTTTGCGTCAGTTGTCGAGCCATCTGTAT
This sequence comes from Amphiduros pacificus, assembly GCA_949316495.1. Taxonomy (NCBI): domain Eukaryota; kingdom Metazoa; phylum Annelida; class Polychaeta; order Phyllodocida; family Hesionidae; genus Amphiduros; species Amphiduros pacificus. The sequence continues at coordinate 4,921,910 of OX439006.1, read as the reverse complement.
TAATTTTCCAGCTGTCATCCTTGATTTATCAATTGTCCAAATGTCAACCTCGATGTACCAATTGTCCAACTGAAATTCTTGATGTATCAATTGTCCAGCTGTCAATCTTGATGTATCATTTGTCCAGCTGTCATCCTTGATATATTAATTGTCCAGCTGTCAACCTTGATGTACCAATTGTCCAACTGTCAATTTTGATGTATCAATTGTCCAGGAATATCAGCATATTGGTCCTCTTTTGATGAAGATGATATAGTAATAATGGCGATATCGTGTAGCTAATCTGTTTCATGGGCCATAGATCGACTTCGGGGTTCAGCTTGTGACTGGTTTGATAATGATTGATAATTATTCAATAATAAAATTGGGAAAATATATTTCTTTCAAAAAATGGTTGGCAATAGCGTGATGTAAAATTTGAATAGAATTATATCAAAATCACGGCTTCTTTTTTTTCTAAGACATTCTTGATTGACAGATGTGTAAAACATTGTAATGAACAGAGATGACTTTCTTTCATCTGAGAGGAACTGACAGACACGAAACTGATGCAAGTTGCTATTGTTGCAATCAAAGGTTTATCTTCACAGTTGTCATGTTTCCACGAGAATAAGCTGTCAATCAACCTTTGTAGCCCACATTTATTTGGACAATTCTCTTGTCCACCATCAACTTATGGGTATGTGCCTCTACTGATGTCTTCAAGAACCTGCTCATGCTCCTTGCCGAAGTCTTTTTGGCTTGTTTGGAAGATATATATATATATATATATATATGTAAGCAAAATAATTCTGATTTATTCATATTTCCTGTTCTGATTAATTTTGTGCTAATCTGCATGAGTATGATTTTTCTTAATATCGCATTATAACAAAATATTTATTTTAAATAAGATGTGAATTTTAAGATGAGACAATGTAATATGTTTGAATTGAGATATGAGACAATTTAATATCTTAGAATTATGAAAGATAATACATTATAAACTACAGAAAGAAACATTTCATTTGTCTTCTGGCATTATGTTTAGTTTTTTTTTAAGTAATTTTGTTTGTAGGAATAAACACCTCCTTCAATTGAGTCCTAAAAGGTCACATTTTATATTTAAAATCGAAAAAGCTGAAACAGCTGCAATTATTTCCAAAGATGATGTCTTGCCTTTCTGAAGCATTACCCTACGACAATAGCGGCACCTGTGACACGTTCAAGAAGGGACAAATGCTGGTGAGATGGAAAAAAAACTCAGAGTGAACTGGGTCATATATCAATGTGTTAATGACAAAGTATTGCATTGTCTAATAAATTAATAGCGGAGGAACAAAACATGGAAGTTGTGAAATTTACAACTTGAGCATTAAATTCTAACTGATGATATAAATATACAAAATAAAATTGGTGTGATCCAAAATGGACGTAAAATCTGCTGACGTATGATCAGTCTCAGGGACTCACATTTCTTCTATAAATCGACCAATGTCAGATATGAAGGCACTGCTCTAAGAGACAAATAGTAGATTTTAAGTTCTAGCTAAGATTTTATTGTTTGAGTTTTTTGCAAAAAGGTGGACACGGTGAAATGTGCGAAACATAAAAGAGAAATATTCTTAGAAAATAAATAATGCTGTCCTATTATAAACGATGATTGTGTATATTTGAGCAGCAGACATTTTTAAAAAAGTAGCGACATTCCTTTCTCAAATGTGTAGCCAAAATTGGACATAAAGCAAGGTGTATCAAGATTGGAACGTCAAATGTCAACTGACGCACTATTTGTCATATGTAGAAGATCAAAATGTCACAGTATAACAACATTAAAAAGAGAGGACATCAAGGACTCTAATTCAATACTCAGAAAGGAAAGGAGGATGGAACAAGCAGGTGTCAAAGTAGTTTAAAACACAGCTTATTAGCAGAATAAACAAGTTCTGTAAAGCCTTTATATCAAAGTGAAAGCCATCAAAGGTAACTAATGAAACTCTACGCTTGCTGTTCAAATAAAGTTCATATCTGCGAATAAACAAGAAGTTTAGTCAATACTGCTCTTTAAAAAACAACAAAAACAATTAAGAACTTGTTTGCAAAGGAACATTATCTTTATAGAGTCATTTAATAGTGGCAAATCCAGGCTGGGGGTTTTGGGGGTCTCTGTGGCTTGGGGGGGCTTTTGGGAGCTAAGCACAGTTTTGATCATTCAAGCCATGTGCCTAGATATATCATTACTATATGTGTACTAAGGGCATGAAAACTCTTGCGCCACATTTCTGCCATTCTCATGTTTCAAATAAGATTAAAAATAATACATCCTAACATATAAAGGATATAATCCATAGAAATGGTTAATAGCAAAGACGTATAGAAATTGTAAACATTACCTTATGCTTTCTTGAAATATTTCTTTTGTGGAGTTGCAATTTGTGTTCCAAGAGAAAAGAGAAAAAACTGGTGATTGATTGGTGGAACACTCTAAAAATCAGATTCTTCTTGGAAGAAATTACAAATTTTGTACCTCTTGTTGATTAATTGCTCATAATATTTACAGTTAACTACAAGGCATTGTCACATCCAACTGAACAAAGGATTAAAATAGTATTCTCTGGGAAACCTTTCATTTACATAATTCCCTCAACTGGATCACAGACTTTTCTGGTTTTTTTATTTCTTAGATTTGGGCAGATATATTAATTAATGTAAGGGTAGGGTAAGTTTTGAAACATTGAATTCAAGGATTGGATGACACAGAACAGAAATATCCACACTTAAAGGTCTTGAAAGGAAAATAAATAATAGCTCTATTCATGGGTTAACATTCATGGATTCAAAGCTGTGATTTCAGCTTTCAACCCTTATTATTTGTATAAAACAGAAGGGAGAATTGACATTGCACTGATAACACAATGTTGGCACTGAGCTATCAGACTACCTATGACAGGTAGTGCCATAATCCAACAGATGTCCTCTCAATGATCAAATGTTACGTCCCTTCTATTTCTACTTTAAAAAATCAAAACTTACGTCAGCAAATATATCTCAACAGAGATCAACCTTGAACATGGTCTTGGATTATATTTATGTATCAAGTTCAACCCACAGTAATAAACATAAGAGGATACCTAATCAGTGTATAAATACAGAGGAGATAATGCGGGGCACTTCCAGGCTTCAATAACTGAATGCAAGCAAATTACAAATCATAATCGACGGATTTCATGACCTTCTTAATTTCAATTAACATACAACTGCCTTACCAGTCATTCACACATCACTCTGATATTAAGTATACAAACACATTAACAGGACAATGGAACGATAATCAGTCACTGGGGAAATTAATTCATATTAGTGCCGTGGATAAAAGCAATTTAATAATGATAAATGAAAATTGATCTGATATGAATCATTGATTCAGACAAAAAAGGTATTGAAAGTCGGTCTAATGCCACATTATACTATATTTATGGATTGTGCATTACGTTATTGTTTAATTAGATATGATGAAATTAGTTTTTATTAGTTTTCTTTTATTAGTTTTCTTCGTTTTTTCACAATCCTAAGAATATTAGGTCCTCAGTGAACAGATTTCATCAGCAAAACACTTTACATGTATAGGTAACAGGACAGTATGTTTACGCACATTTCCAACATTTATTTTAAAACAAAGGTGAACTCCATTTAAAAAATGTCATTTTTGCATTTATTGCATTCAATGCTGCAACAAAAAGGTCATTTTCATCAGTTGATGACTTGATTAATGACCTGGCGTCAGCGTGCATTATATTTTAGCGCATTATTAGCGTGAGTCATGAAGCCCGACATTTACAATGTAAACCACTTTCACAATTAACCTTTTCACTTGGAAGAGGCATAGGAGACGAATATAAAATCATCAGAGGATTTTCTCTCGCGATACTTGTGATGAGATTTGTCATAAAAAGGCAATTTAGTGTGTTGAGAATGAAAATCCTCATGCAGTGAAAAGGTGCATAAACTATGATATATTCAACAATTAACCCTGATGCGACATTCACATGAATACTTAATATACAGATAATCATTATGAAAGTGCACACATTGACAATTTTGTTATTGATAAAACAAAGATGAAATAAACTTTGTAGATGTTGATAATGATGAATCTGGAATTATTTTGTTAACATACACTTATTAAGTTTATGCATGGAATGACTTTTATTAGATTATATATTTTTATATTAACATCTATTTTATAACATTTAACAAACATATATAATCTAATATAAATCTACAACATTGCATACATAAACTTTGTAAGTGTTACTCCAAAGTCAGATATATTCTCAGATAGAAAAAAGAAGAACACGTCAAAAGGACGGAACACTGTAATGGTAAGGAATATCAATAAAATCAAAAGAAAATACTCCATGGCGAAAACCCTCACCCAGAAAAGTGACTCTGCCTGCTCCTTGATGATTCCAGGCTGGGTATGGGGCCCTTAATAATGTTTGCATGATGTAAACATGGCAGCTGGTTTCAATGAAGACTCAGCAAGCATAATGGAAAGGAAAAACATTAATTATTATTCTGGTAAATGCAGGTTTAATTATTCAAGGCAAACAATAATTAATTGTTCTAATAATGCTGCAAAAGAAACATTTAAGTAAGTAAATATTGTTTCATAAGTTGGCATGTTTCATTCTATTGACGTTACAGAAAGTGCCTCAAGATATACATCCTGTTCAAAATGCAAGACAACCAATATCAAGTGATTAATTTGATATAATTTAAGATGGTTCACCAGCCAATACGGTCTCCTGTATGGTCTCCTCTATATCAACTCACCAGCCACCAGCCAATATAGTCTCCTGAAAGATCTCCTTTATATCAACTCACCACCCACCAGCCAATACAATCTCCTGTAAGGTCTCCTCTATATCAACTCTCCACCCACCAGCCAATACAGTCTCCTGTAAGGTCTCCTCCATATCAACTCACCAGCCAATACAGTCTCCTGTAAGGTCTCCTCTATATCAACTCACCAGCCACCAGCCAATACAGTCTCCTGTAAGGTCTCCTCCATATCAACCCACCACCCACCGGACAATACAGTCTCCTGTAAGGTCTCCTCTATATCAACTCACCACTCACCAGCCAATACAGTCTCCTATATGGTCTCCTTTATATCAACTCACCACTCACCAGCCAATACAGTCTCCTGTAAGGTCTCATCTATATCAACTCACCACCCACCAACCAATATAGTCTCCTGTAAGGTCTCCTCTATATCAACTCACCACCCACCAACCAATACAGTCTCCTGTAAGGTCTCCTCTATATCCCCTCACCAGCCAATATAGTCTTCTGTAAGGTCTCCTCTATATCAAATCACCACTCACCAGCCAATACAGTCTCCTGTATGGTCTCCTCTATATCAACTCACCACCCATCAGCCAATACAGCCTCCTGTATGGTCTCCTCTATATCAACTCACCACCCACCAACCAATAGAGTCTCCTGTAAGGTCTCCTCTATATCAACTCACCACCCCCAAGCCAATACAGTCTCCTGTAAGGTCTCCTCTATATCAACTCTCCACCCACCAGCCAATACAGTCTCCTGTAAGGTCTCCTCTATATCAACTCACCAGCCAATACAGTCTCCTGTAAGGTCTCCTCTAAATCAACTCACCAGCCACCAGCCAATACAGTCTCCTGTAAGGTCTCCTCCATATCAACTCACCACTCACCAGCCATTACAGGCTCCTGTAAGGTCTCCTCTATATCAACTCACCACCCACCAGCCAATACAGTCTCCTGTAAGGTCTCCTCTATATCGACTCACCACTCACCAGCCAGTACAGTCTCCTGTAAGGTCTCCTCTATATCAACTCACCACTCACCAGCCATTACAGTCTCCTGTAAGGTCTCCTCTATATCAACTCACCACTCGCCAGCCAATACAGTCTCCTGTAAGGTCTCCTCTATATCAACTCACCACCCACCAGCCAATACAGTCTCCTGTATGGTCTCCTCTATATCAACTCACCACCCACCAGCCAATACAGTCTCCTGTAAGGTCTCCTCTATATCAACTCACCACTCACCAGCCAATACAGTCGTCTGTAAGGTCTCCTCTATATCAACTCACCACCCACCGGACAATACAGTCTCCTGTAAGGTCTCCTCTATATCAACTCACCACCCACAAGACTATACAGTCTCCTAAAAGGTCTCCTCTATATCAACTCACCACCCACCAGCTAATACAGTCTCCTGTAAGGTCTCCTCTATATCAACTCACCACCCACCAGCCAATACAGTCTCCTGTAAGGTCTCCTCTATATCAACTCACCACTCACCAACGAATACAGTCTCCTGTAAGGTCTCCTCTATATCAACTCACCACCCACCGGACAATACAGTCTCCTGTAAGGTCTCCTCTATATCAACTCACCACCCACCGGACAATACAGTCTCCTGTAAGGTCTCCTCTATATCAACTCACCACCCACAAGACTATACAGTCTCCTGTAAGGTCTCCTCTATATCAACTCACCACCCACCAGCTAATACAGTCTCCTGTAAGGTCTCCTCTTTATCAACTCACCACCCACCAGCCAATACAGTCTCCTGTAAGGTCTCCTCTATATCAACTCACCACTCACCAACGAATACAGTCTCCTGTAAGGTCTCCTCTATATCAACTCACCACCCACAAGACTATACAGTCTCAAGTAAGGTCTCCTCTATATCAACTCACCACCCACAAGACTATACAGTCTCCTGTAAGGTCTCCTCTATATCAACTCACCACCCACCAGCTAATACAGTCTCCTGTAAGGTCTCCTCTATATCAACTCACCACCCACCAGCCAATACAGTCTCCTGTAAGGTCTCCTCTATATCAACTCACCACTCACCAACGAATACAGTCTCCTGTAAGGTCTCCTCTATATCAACTCACCACCCACCGGACAATACAGTCTCCTGTAAGGTCTCCTCTATATCAACTCACCACTCACCAACGAATACGGTCTCCTGTAAGGTCTCCTCTATATCAACTCACCACTCACCAGCCAATACAGTCTCCTGTAAGGTCTCCTCTATTACAACTCACCACTCACCAACGATTACAGTCTCCTGTAAGGTTTTCTCTATATCAACTCACCACCCACCGGACAATACAGTCTCCTGTAAGGTCTCCTCTATATCAACTCACCACCCACCGGACAATACAGTCTCCTGTAAGGTCTCCTCTATATCAACTCACCACCCACAAGACTATACAGTCTCCTGTAAGGTCTCCTCTATATCAACTCACCACCCACCAGCTAATACAGTCTCCTGTAAGGTCTCCTCTATATCAACTCACCACTCACCAACGAATACGGTCTCCTGTAAGGTCTCCTCTATATCAACTCACCACTCACCAGCCAATACAGTCTCCTGTAAGGTCTCCTCTATATCAACTCACCACTCACCAACGAATACAGTCTCCTGTAAGGTCTCCTCTATATCAACTCACCACCCACAAGACTATACAGTCTCCTGTAAGGTCTCCTCTATATCAACTCACCACCCACCAGCCAATACAGTCTCCTGTAAGGTCTCCTCTATATCAACTCACCACTCACCAACGAATACAGTCTCCTGTAAGGTCTCCTCTATATCAACTCACCACCCATCGGACAATACAGTCTCCTGTAAGGTCTCCTCTATATCAACTCACCACCCACCAGCCAAAACAGTCTCCTGTAAGGTCTCCTCTATATCAACTCACCACCCACCAGCCAAAACAGTCTCCTGTAAGGTCTCCTCCATATCAACTCACCAGCCACCAGCCAATACAGACTCCTGTAAGGTCTCCTCTACATATTTTATTCATAACAAAATGGATATTGACAAACATTTACAAATAAAAAGTGTATGCTTTTACTGTATTTAAAGATCTTGCTTTATAAAACGAGTTTAATATTTATGGAATTCTCCCCACAAAAATAAATTTCCTAATTTTCGTCTGGAGTTTGATTTACCTCATATAATTTAACCCATTTTTCATTAAAATCAGTTCGGCAACACATTTATTTTGAATTAACATTTCAAACTGTGACAGGTGTTTAATTGGTCATCCTTTTTATGATGTATTCATGTCATATTTCCATTTCAAAATAGCTAGGCACAGGTAGTTTTTACCATTAGAGTAATTCATATATATCTTAATGTTAGGGGGAACAGTGTCTTTTAAAGTTCTTTTTTCCCGCCAAAAAACGTTATTTAAACCACAAAAAATGACATGGTCCAAGATAATTGCTTTGTATGAAAATAACTACAAAACGGATTTCAGCCTTCAGGATTGATTTTTCTTTTGATTTGATTTTTAATTTGTTTTTAAAATTTTAACATTTTTAATCATTTTAGATTTAAAGTTGAAGCAAAAATCAGAAAAAGATGGCTTTTTTGTAACAATTTAAGAAGGGATAGAGCTTACTTAAAAAACATTTTTGGGAATATCTACACTAACAATCTGCAGAACTAAGACATCGATCTTTAGCTAGAATGATGTTATTTAGTTTAAATAGACAGATTTTTAAAAGATGTCTTATAATTCAAGTAATTTGTGTCTTTGTAAATAAAATGATTCAAATAAATGCAAATTTTTGACACCATTTGGTAATTTTTGACTTGAGTTTGAAGAAAGTTAGGTATCTCAAAATATAGACCATTAATCAAAATTCCATCTATTTAAACTAAATAGAATAATATTTGGAGTAAACCTGTTCTTAAATTTTGGTAATTAAACTTGCAAAACTTCTCAATTTTGTCATAAAAAGCGTGGGAAATTTTCAGAAATATGAAGTTTAATTTACTTCTAATTTTGTATCACTGGGCAGTGATGAGGTCTAATGCAGCAACTACTGGCTAATGGATTTGTCATAAAAGATCAATACATGATGTTTTCATGTGTATTAATAAGCATTGATCCCATCTGAGCCAATATATGGTATTTATTTAGTTGGTTTTGATGGGTTATAATGGTGCACTATTTCATGCAGTTGAAGGATCAATGACGTCATAATGGTGGTGTGGCTATTTATCAATGAAATAATGACGTCATGCACTTTTGGTATCTTAGCAACAGTCAACAACACATTTCATACAGTTGTGATCCTCTGCATGAAGTGTCTCTGTTCCCCCTAACGTTAATGCCATCTTATGTTTAAATCACACAATTCATATCAGGTGTATTGCTTACGTGTTATGATCCATGCCAACATTCAATATCATATGTTTATTCAGACTTATCTGCTTTAATTTTCTTGTTTCATACAACTGCTACTTTTATAACAGCTACTTCTGTATCTACTACTTTTTCACCTCCTACTTTTCTACATGCTGCCTTTCTACCTGATACTTTTCCATATGCTACTTTTTCAATTGGTATTTTTTCACATTATTTACTTTCTATTGTTGCTTTCCCATCCGCTGAATTTCATCCTGCTGATTTTCTACCTGTTAATTTTCTAACAGCTACTGTTTTTCCTGCTAATTTTCTTCCTGCTAATTTTCTGTCTGCTAATTTTCAGCCTGCTACTTTACTGTCTATTGATTTTCAGCCTGCTGCTTTTCTGCCTGCTACTTTTCAGCCTGCTGCTTTTCTGCCTGCTAATTTTCTTCTGACAATGTTCTTCTACCTTTTATGTCTCCACCTGCTGCTTTTCTGCCTGCTAATTTTCTTCTGACAATGTTCTTCTACCTTTTATGTCTCCACCTGCTGCTTTTCCACCTTCTACTTTTTCCTTCATTCTACTTGTTGTCTGCTACAATTCTACCAATGACACTGGTAACTGATACTCCTGCTTTTATTGGAAACACTTTTAAAATGTCTACATCCTTGGATTATGTACTTTTCAATGTCTCCATGTATACCTATCATTCATGTTAATATGAATGTCAATATCCATGGATTGTATTATTATAAATGTCAACATCCATGGATTTTGTTATTATAAATGTCAACATGCATGGATTATACGTGGGATAATACACTGTCCCCTGAATGAATGTCTGACATCGAAGCAATATACCCTTGCCCCGGAAAGAGTTGACATCATTCTCCAGGGTAGTTTATGAGAAGTTGGACTCTTCCAATGCTTCTCAGACACTTGTCACCCTACGCTTTCCTAGGTTGGACTCTTCCAATGCTTCTCAGACACTTGTCACCCCTATGCTTTCCTAGTTTGGACTCTTCCACTGCTTCTCAGACACTTATTACCCCTACGCTTTCTTAGGTTGGACTCTTCTAATGCTTCTCAGAAACTTGTCCATTTCATCAGGTCATTCCACTGCTTACTAGACCCTGCTATCGGGACCCAATGCCCTACTTCTTCACAAGATCAGAAGAGTTGCATTATCCACTAAAGCGGCGGCCATTTATAACTAGTTCCAGGGCCCTGCTTGGATGGTGACGAAATAATTCATTAGTAGTTCACCAATTCCCATGCCTCGGCGTAACCACACTCTCCTCTCACATGCCTATCAGACAATCGGTTTTTTAACTGTCAGTTTAAATTAATAAATGGAATATGTGAGGAAGATTGAGGCTTCACTAATGAGGATATGAAAGCGATGACTTTGACAGATATTCCCTGTCTAAATCAAACATGAGTCAATATTCAGTTCCAGAACTAAGCCGTGGCAGAAAAATCTTACCAAAAGGTAGAAGTGAGCGAACATTATCAATTATTTGGTAAATGTGGGTTCAATAATTAATAATTTGGTGATAGATCTTCCCGATTTTCTTCTTTTGTGAAGAACAGTCACTTATTATTTAACAGAGATTAGTCATGTTTTAATTAAGGCGATTATTCAAGAATTATTGTCATTTATCATTCAAAGTACAAACTGAAATACTCACTACTCTTCCTGATAATACATTGGGTAATCATAAAGGTCAAAGTTCATGTCAACCAAGTATGTTAAAACGTACATGTATTTTTAACAGACTGAAGATACACTTGACCTCAGTTTGTATGTAATTTAGAAACATTGAAATCTGAGAATTTCATGTCAACCAAGTATGAAGAAATGTATTTTAACAGACTGAAAACAGACTTTCCCTGAATTTGTGAGTGTTTTTGAAACATTGAAATCTTAGAAGCAAATAAATACTTTCCACATCAATCATGGCCTCCTCTGCTAGGCCGCTGATTGGGGGCCGTGAGCTACACACGTGGACGATGTATAACCATTGACATAACGCTCATAGTAAACTGTGTTTGCATCAAATACCTTTTTCATATTCAACAAGGTACATACATTTAAGCACATACAAATACAGTTGGTACATACCATACACGACAGTTGATGAATACCAAGTTGGTACATACCATGGCAATTTGTGCATAACATGTAAGAGAACTGGTGTACTGGTAAATCTCAGACAGTTGGAATATAACAAGCAAAATAGTGTATATATATACCACACAATAGTTGGAACACACCGAACAAAACAATTATAGAATATCATGTAAGACAGTTGGAACATACCAAGCAAGACAGTTGGTATATACCAAGCAAGACAATTGGAGAATATCATGTAAGACAATCGGTACACATCAAACAAGACAGTTGGTGCATACCAAGCAAGACAGTTGGTGCATACCAAGCAAACCTGTTTGTATATACCAAGCAAGACAGTTTTTACAGACCATTTAAGAAAATGTGTACATACCAAGCAAGACAGTTTTTACAAACCATGTAAGGCAGTTTTTACAAACCATGTAAGACGATGAAAACCAAGCAAGACAGTTTTTAGAACCATGTAAGACAATGCATACCAAGCAAGACAGTTTGTGCACCATAACGGCATCAAAGACAAGCAAGCAGGGTATGATAAATGAGAAGTGCTCAGTGGAGCTGTTAATTTCTCGGTGCATGCTGGGAGCGGGTGACAGGGCCTGTCGTTATGGCCGCCCTAGGGGGATATGCTTTGCTTGCCAGATCCACAATGACTGATCTTCTATCTCAATAACAATTAATCATTTATTTATGTGAATCTTAGTTTGTCATTTATGTTAAGTAATTATGATAACATGATCTGGTTAGTAATTCTCAATCTTCTTTTGTCCTGTGCCATCCCCCATCCCCCTAAGGGTAATCAATGTTAATCCGCACACCATCCGGCTGTCGTGGTGAGATGTTCTAATATAAAAGGGACAAGGTTCCAGCCAGTCTGTCTGTCCTAACATTGGCAGAGAAGACATCATCATAGTCTGGAGACTATATCATTATCATACACTTCATGAACTGATCCCATCCATCCCATTCATACCTCATACCCATCCCATCCAGATCATCCATCCAAAATCCATCCCATCCAGATCATCCATGCCCCATACCCATCCCATCCAGATCATCCATACCCCATACCCATACCATCCAGATCATCTTTACCCCATACCCATCCCATCAGGAACATCCATGCCCCATACCCATCCCATCCATCCCATTCATACCCCATAGCCATCCCATCCAGATCATCTATACCCCATACCCATCCCATCCAGGTCATCCATACCCAATATCCATCCCATCCAGATCATCTATACCCCATACCCATCCCATCCAGATCATCTATACCCCATACCCATCCCATCCAGATCATCTATACCCCATACCCATCCCATCCAGGTCATCCATACCCAATATCCATCCCATACAAATCATTTATACCCCATATCCATACCATCCAGATCATCCATGCCCCATACACATCCAACCCAGATCATCGTTTCCCCATACACATCCCATCAATACCCCAAACCCATCCCATCCATATCATTCATACCCCTTACCCATCTCATCCATACCCCATACCCCATACCCATCCCATCCAGGTCATCCATACCCAATATCCATCCCATACAAATCATTTATACCCCATATCCATACCATCCAGATCATCCATGCCCCATACACACCCCATCTATACCCCAAACCCATCGCATCCATACCCCATACCCATCCCATCCATATCATCCATACCTCATACCCATTCCATCCAGATCATCCATACCCAAAATCCATTCTATCCAGATCATCCATGCCCCATACCCATCCCATCCATATCCCATACCCATCCCATCCATACCCTATACCCATTCAGACTACCAGTACCTTGTCCGATCTCGATGATTTCTATATCTCCATGAAAGCTGTAAGCAAGAAGTGACCCCGGACCGAGACTTGATGTAAGCTAACACCTCCCCGGGGTACACTCACCTGGTAGCAAGAGGACCTGAAGGAATTGCTGCTCTCCACATCACCGTGTACAACAAGACCACATAACATCGCCCAGCAAACATCACACTCTAGGTCAACACCCAACATTTGTTTCTTTTCCATCTTACACTTCTCTTGTGCGTGCTAAGTTTGCTGTTTTTGGCCAGAAAATGTTGACTCAGCACAATTCTCTGATTACTGACAGGTATTGTTGGAGTGAATGTGTGTATTTATTTAGACTCCAAACAAATAGCGGTGTGTGTGTTTTTAAATCACTGTTAACTGACACAAAAGCCATGGAAGTTTCATTCAATAATTTCAAAACTATTATTTCCATTTTTTTATCCTTCATCCTCTCTCAACCTAATGAAATTTTTAAGAATTGGCTATAGAAAGCGCCCAATACAGCATTTCAATTCCTTTCAGTGTTTTTCTATGTGCAGAAAATATGAATATATACAAAGTCTAAGAACCCTCCAAGCAATGACACTCAGGATGACTTTTTTATGACACACAGCGGTGTATGTTATACAGACATATATATGGAATAAAAAGTGTGGGTTTTCATGTTGAAGTTTGCCCCATAATTTGGCAGACGATAGAGGATACAATTATCGCAGATGCGGCGTCCCTGTGGCCTACTTCCGGTCCGCACTACAGAGCCATGCCGCACTCTCAAGCGACTTCCAGGCCATTTTCTTGTCCAATATTAGTGATTGAGGTCTATGAGATGAAAAAAATAAATGTTGCAAAGAAGTAATATGGCTCACTGAATACAAGTCTCTCATTGGTAGCACTTGGTTCGCGTGAAACCTTGTAAAAAAAAAAGAATTCAAATATCTTCACCATTTTGATAGGCGTTCAATTATATCTGCCACAAGAGACTTAGTCTGACAGAATAATAACGCGCAAAAGTCATGAATAGGCAGTAAAGACAGGATTTCTTTTGATATCCGCCTTCCTCAGACTCGACCTAGAGGGTGACAAATGAGGATGTCATGCCGCCCCAGGACAGTTCATACCACATATAAGGAACCCTTTCTTAAAAATATGGCATTTGCTCTCCATCCTAAGCACCATTTGTTTGTGGTTAAAGCGAAATCCAAACTAATCCAAAGTGAAGAAAGATCAATCAAACCCAAGAAGTACAGCTGTAGTGTGGTTCTCCACAAGTGGACAGGAGAAAAAAATGGTTGGCCACCATTGTGGTAAACTAATCGATCACATTCATAGTAAATAGTCACTTAGTCTGAACAGCCCCCATAATGCCCTGGTCGATTGGTTGGCGATAGATGGGGAAAAACCAATCGATAGCTGGCTGTGATTTATGACAGACTACGGGGCTGTTCACGCCTCTCAGCTGAACACTGGTCGTATTTCACTTCTTTCCTCTTGATGGCAACCTTCTCATGTTCAACACGTTTTTATTTTGTTTACTTGTGTGAGTAGAGCAATCTGAAAAGACAATGGTCATTGGTCTGGACCACTCATAGGAGACAATGGTCACGGGTCTAGACCACTAAGAGGAGACAATGGTCACGGGTCTAGACTGATCAGAAGAGACAATGGTCACGGGTCTAGACCACTAAGAGGAGACAATGGTCACGGGTCTAGACTGATCAGAAGAGACAATGGTCACGGGTCTAGACCACTAAGAGGAGACAATGGTCACGGGTCTAGACCACTAAGAAGAGACAATGGTCACCGGTCTAGACCACTAAGAAGAGACAATGGTCACCGGTCTAGACCACTAAGAAGAGACAATGGTCACCGGTCTAGACCACCCAGAGGAGACAATGGTCATGGGTCTAGACTGATCAGAAGAGACAATGGTCACCGGTCTAGACCACCCAGAGGAGACGATGGCTATGGGTCTTGACATCTTTTTTGTGTGTTTAAACCTCGAGGTCTATGTTTCATCTCTTGATATACAATGATCAACCTTTAAATGAAAAAGTTGAATTGATATTTCGAGGACAAACACCTGTCTCGGAATAAACCTCCATTGTTCCCCAATACCTGGATGTTATTTGAAATAATCAGCTTACCTGGTATTGTCACTTGTTGGTGTATATCTATAGAAATATTTCATACGTTAAGAAGACAGAAACACATTTAATATGATAGGTGTCTATAGCGCTGTAAATGGTTCGTGCAGGTTTTAATACACCTCTTACATTCTACATTTTGGTCTAACCTAAAAATTAGTTATATTTGAAAGGCAGGAAAAGTATATTGCTATATTGGAAGGGAATATTATGTTTCATGAACATGTACTCAACAATGGAATGGAACACATAATACAGTCTCTCCAATGTGCCAGGAAATATTCCATGATTTCTCACACCAACTTCAAATATAAAATGATAGCATTATAAAAACAATATATGCTAATTCAAATGTATTAAGGCAAATTGCCTAATACACTTGAAGTCTTTACGCCTTTATTCAATTTTCAATTTTTATTTGCCAGTGATGTCATACATATAACTAGTGTTTAGCCGATATATCACTATAAGCTATATATCACTATAAGAACTTAGAGCAGACTTAGTCATGCTTCAGTCCTAGTTAATGTTTTAACGATGGAGTTGCGGTGTTATGAGAATTTCACTCATCATTGTGTCAATCTTTAATAGACACATCTAAATGTGTTTGATGACTTTTAGCATCGTTTCTTGTTGTTGTTGAGATATTGTAACATTGCGTCTTGTTCTTATGTCATCTTCTGGCATTGTATATCGTTCTTGTGTCATCTTCTAGCATTGCATATCGTTCTTGTGTCATCTCCTAGCATTGCATCTTGTTCTTATGTCATCTTCTGGCATTGCATATCGTTCTTGTGTCATCTCCTAGCATTGCATCTTGTTCTTATGTCATCTTCTGGCATTGCATATCGTTCTTGTGTCATCTTCTAGCATTGCATATCGTTCTTGTGTCATCTCCTAGCATTGCATCTTGTTCTTATGTCATCTTCTGGCATTGTATATCGTTCTTGTGTCATCTCCTAGCATTGCATCTTGTTCTTATGTCATCTTCTGGCATTGCATATCATTCTTGTGTCATCTCCTAGCATTGCATCTCGTGCTTGTGCCATCTCCTAGCATTGCATCTCGTTCTTGTGTCATCCCTAAGCATTGAATCTCGTTCTTGTGTCATCCCTTAGCATTGCATCTCGTTCTTGTGTCATCCCTTAGCATTGCATCTTGTTCTTGTGTCATCCCTTAGCATTGCATCTTAACAACTTTGTGAACATATAGTACTCCAAACCCTTGATAACAGACATTAAAAATGTCAACATATTCAACATGTAAAGTTTATGATTAGTTTCAAAATGTTTGTAATCTGCTACAAAAATATCATTACAAAGTGTGGACAATGAAATCTGAAACATTATTAGTATTTGTTTTACAATACCATGAGACCTACAAATGTAATCTTACACTCTTGGTTCTGAACATAATGTTTTAAAAATAAATTAGCTGGAGTAACATAGGACAATGTTAGTGTTGCATGCAAACTAAGAACTAAAAAAGCATTTAGAATGTACGATTTGTTTCAATTATAACACAATCACTGTTAAAGCTATTTAAGTGAGATAATATCCTGTCACTGGGACCCAGTGCCCAATTTATGGCGAAGATTGACTGGAGATCTTTATTTTACATTATCACATGATAACATAATCCACGGCCTTTGATAACCAATCATGGATCATTGACAAGATTGAAACTATTCAGTAACGAGGTATTTCATGTATATTTTTTAGATAAAGGTGAAGGTAACAGGATGTCCTAGGCTGCCTGAGATATACAAATAACCAACAAATGAACCGTTAGTGGCATAACCGTGTGGAAGATGACAATGGAAAAGTGATGCATAAAAAATAAAATATATCGTGACAGTCATAACAACTTATCAAGAAAAGTGAAAGGCGTCAACTCTGCCGCTGAGGCTTGCAAGCGGATGAATACCATGAATAACTGAGCAGATCAGTGAGTTGCTCATATTTGAACAATACAATGGACTCAAGTATAACGCCTTCATTGCCCCCGCCTTCTCTATGTTATTATTCCCACGTTCAGTAACATGTCAGACATAATCTCCTTTTTAGAATTCTTAGCACATACAACACACCAGGGTTATCCAAAGACTGAGAGGTGGCACATCATTGATAATCCGTGAAACAGGATTTTATTCCACAAATGTGTTATTTCATGAAATAATTGTATTTGCTCTATTTTATTAAAAGAAACAAAAACAATATTTGGTTTTATATTTGGTAAAGTGCTTTATTTTGCATAATATATAACGATATCAGAATTAAAATATAATCAGATTGAATTGATTTCAATCATGATGCAGCACAGAGTATTTTCAGGAATTGGTAAAATAATCCTGTTTACAATTTTTGATAAATAATTCAGGCTAATTTAATGAAATTCGATTCTGTTTCAATATTCATGGTAATTTATGATTCAATGAATAAAAAAACAAAGTGGTTCTCCATTTCCAATTTATCAATATGACACTCCCTATCAATTGTTGAAGTTTACTTTTTTTCAAATATCAAAACTTTGTTCATCGCCAGATGTGTTCACACATGCATTTTGTGGCGAATGATACTTTAAAAATAAAGAATGTAAGAGTTGTCAAGCCTGGATTGGACATAACTGCTGGATGACAGACCACATTCATATAGAGATAGGTACACTGCTTGGATATGAACAGTGACACACTGGTAGATTAGTAGATTGACAGGCCACATTCCTATAGAGAGATAGGAGCAGAGCTGGTACACTGCTGGATGACAGACCTCATTCCTATAGGGAGATAGGAGCAGAGCCGGTACACTGCTGGATGACAGACCTCATTCCTATAGAGAGATAGGAGCAGAGCCGGTACACTGCTGGATGACAGACCTCATTCCTATAGAGAGATAGAAGCAGAGCCGGTAAACTGCTGGATGACAGACCTCATTCCTATAGAAAGATAGGAGCAGAGCCAGTACACTGCTGGATGACAGATCTCATTCCTATACAGAGATAGGAACAGGGCTGGTACACTGCTGGATGACAGACCTCATTCCTATACAGAGATAGGAACAGGGCTGGTACACTGCTGGATGACAGACCTCATTCCTATAGGGAGATAGATGCAGAGCCGGTACACTGCTGGATGACAGACCTCATTCCTATAGAAAGATAGGAGCAGAGCCAGTACACTGCTGGATGACAGATCTCATTCCTATACAGAGATAAGAACAGGGCTGGTACACTGCTGGATGACAGACCTCATTCCTATAGAGAGATAGGAGCAGAGCTGGTACACTGCTGGATGACAGACCTCATTCCTATACAGAGATAGGAACAGGGCTGGTACACTGCTGGATGACAGACCTCATTCCTATAGAGAGATAGGAGCAGAGCCGGTACACTGCTGGATGACAGACCACATTCCTATAGTGAGATAGGAACAGAGCCGGTACACTGCTGGATGACAGACCACATTCCTATAGAGAGATAGGAACAGAGGAGGTACACTGCTGGATGACAGACCTCATTCCTATAGAGAGATAGAAGCAGAGCTGGTACACTGCTGGATGACAGACCTCATTCCTATAGAGAGATAGGAGCAGAGCCAGTACACTGGTGGATGACAGACCTCATTCCTATAGGGATATAGGATGCTGGATGACAGATCTCATTCCTATAGTGAGATAGGAGCAGAACCGGTACACTGCTGGATGACAGATCTCATTCCTATAGTGAGATAGGAACAGAGCCGGTACACTGCTGGATGGGAGACATCATTCGTATAGGGAGATAGGAGCAGAGCCGGTACACTGCAGGATGACAGACCACATTCCTATAGAGAGATAGGAGCAGGAGCCGGTACACTGCTGGATGGGAGACCTCATTCCTATAGAGAGATAGGAGCTGAGCCAGTACACTGCAGGATGACAGACCACATTCCTATAGGGAGATAGGAGCAGGAGCCGTTACACTGCTGGATGACAGACCACATTCCTATAGAGAGATAGGAGCAGGAGCCGGTACACTGCTGGATGGGAGACCTCATTCCTATAGAGAGTTAGGAGCAGAGCCAGTACACTGCAGGATGACAGACCACATTCCTATAGGGAGATAGGAGCAGGAGCCGTTACACTGCTGGATGACAGACCTCATTCCTATAGAGAGTTAGGAGCAGAGCTGGTACACATTCATACTGCTAAAATGCTATTTGTTCATTTCTATTTATATCCAAAATGTCAGTATCATTTGACTAGATGTTCCAGTATTTTGTTTTCAGAATGTTTCTCTATATTTAGCATACAGAGAATTAATTTAAAACATGAAAAATTGTAGTTTTCAAGTATTAGATTGTAGAAAAGGTAACGTGACTTTAAGAATTCGATTCACAGTTGAATCTGCATAAAATATATTTCAATCACTACATTTTTACTTTGAACACAGGGTGAGACATCTATTTAATTACAAATTGCGTAAATAAAATAACCAAGTTTATCTATTGTTAATAATTAATCAGGATATATCATTTAATATGTCAGTTAAAATTGTGTAATATTTTGACTTAGAAGCCCTATAGTCTGGGAATGATATGAGAACCGCTATAGTTTGAAAATGATTTGAGAACTGCCATAGTTTGAGATTAATATGAGAACTTCTATAGTCTAAGGATGATATGAGAACGGCTATAGTCTGGGAATGATATCAGAACTGCACTGCTTCTTGAATGAAGCAAGAAGGCCATATATTCCCAAATAAATAAGCTCCCGTTACTCCTGTATCTTCCATTGTGATATCAATAAGAATACTTTTGTTTAGCTAATACTTTTCAACTTATCTTTGGCATTATTTTGGCACGGGATGACGTGGGTTCTAGGCATGTTGTCATTGAGCTAAATGTGCAGTGATAGATCATTCTGAGCATTTTGGCAGACAAAATGGACAAATATGCAAATGGTGGCTGGAAGCCGCACGGTTTTGAAATCAGGTTCTGTCTGTCCTGATACAGGCGCTCACTTGTAAATGTATTACTGCAATTTATAAAGTCACTCACTATAATGGATAATTAAGGAGAATGATACCATCCTCCCAGCCATATATGTAAGATCTGGGGTGTCTGCTCTAACATTGATGCCCATTGCCTTTTGGGTTTTTCTTGTTGTTTTACATTTAGTGGAGCAGGTGCTGATGGGGTTAATCTTATATTGGAGACAATGGCGAAAGAACATATAAGAGAAGACTATATGGCTGTGAAAGAGAGCAAATAGTGGACTAAATGTCACAAGAAAGAGGGCAAATAGTGGACTAAATGTCTGAAGAAAGAGAGCAAATAGTGGACTGAATGTCACAAGAAGGAGAGCAAATAGTGGACTAAATGTCACAAGAAGGAGAACAAATAATGAACTAAATATCACAAGAAGGAGAACAAATAGTGGACTAAATGTCCCAAGAAAGAGAGCAAAAATTGGACTAAATGTCACAAGAAAGAGAGCAAATAGTGGATCAAATGTCACAAAAAAGAGAGCAAATAGTGGACTAAATGTCACAAGAAGGAGAACAAATAGTGGACTAAATGTCCCAAGAAAGAGAGCAAAAAGTGGACTAAATGTCACAAGAAAGAGAGCAAATAGTGGATCAAATGTCACAAAAAAGAGAGCAAATAGTGGACTAAATGTCACAAGAAAGAGAGCAAATAGTGGATCAAATGTCACAAAAATGAGAGCAAATAATGGACCAAATGTCTGAAGAAAGAGCGCAAATAGTGGTATAAATGTCACAAGATATATTAATCTTATATTGGAGACAATGGCGAAAGAACATATAAGAGAAGACTATATGGCTGTGAAAGAGAGCAAATAGTGGACTAAATGTCACAAGAAAGAGGGCAAATAGTGGACTAAATGTCTGAAGAAAGAGAGCAAATAGTGGACTGAATGTCACAAGAAAGAGAGCAAATAGTGGACTAAATGTCACAAGAAAGAGAGCAAATAGTGGACTAAATGGCACATGAAGGAGAACAAATAGTGGACTTAATGTCACAAGAAAGAGAACAAAAAATGAACTAAATGGCACAAAAACGAGAGCAAATAGTGGACTAAATGGCACAAGAACGAGATCAAATAATGAACTAAATATCACAAGATAGAGAGAAAATAGTGGACTAAATGTCACAAGAAGGAGAACAAATAGTGGACTAAATGGCACAAGAACGAGAGCAAATAGTGGACTAAATGACACAAGAACGAGATCAAATAATCGATTAGATGTCACAAGATACAGAACAAATAGTGGAGTAAATGTCACAAGAGAGAGATCAAATAGTGGACTAAATGACACAAGAACGAGATCAAATAGTGGTATAAATGTCACAAGAAAGAGAGCAAATAGTGGTATAGATGTCACAAGAATGAGAGCAAATAGTGGTATAAATGTCACAAGAAAGAGAGCAAATAGTGGAATAAATGTCACAAGAAAGAGAGCAAATAGTGGACTAAATGACACAAGAACGAGATCAAATAGTGGACTAAATGTCACAAGAGAAAGAGAACAAATAATAAATCATACATAGACCTTTTTATTCTTATAATAAATTTTGATAAAAGATAAAATATACAGGAATTTTATTGTGATGTGAGCACATATATATGTAAGGTGGATGGGATGGAGCACATTTTAGTACCATCATGTCTGAACCTTTAGTACCATCATGTCTGAGCCTTTAGTACCATCATGTCTGAGCCTTAATGTCTCTGTTTAAGACCCAGAATCCGTCTCATCTCGAGGTATCACGGCATCTTAATATAACATGCATTTAAACCAAGATGGGAATTGTGTCTTCCTGTTATAAATATAGTGAAGTGTAAGTTTGTTCTCTCCTGATTTAAATTAAATGTATTTAGGTTTGGAGACAAAAATGGATACAAATTGAAAAGAAATTTTCATCAGGGAATATGGTTGGAGAAATGATTGCTCTATTTGCAAAGCGTGGTAAACATCTTTGCGTGACAGAATACGAGCACAGAGACAATCTACATGTACAAGCGACTGTCTCCTGTGAAGATAGATCTCACAAAAATTATCTGCTGGCAAGTTTTGCCAGTGTTTGAGTGATATCTCTATAGACTTCCAGATATTTCAGCTCAAAATAAACTATTTAAATATATTATTGATATTGTTATTGATATTGTTATCTCTTATCAATAGAAACAGGACAATACTAGTAGGAAAAGAGACAATGCTAGTATATTTATCCAAAATCAGGATATTTCCCTGTAAAAATCAGCCTCAGTGGAGTTCTAATGATGATAACCAAATCATACAAAGATGAAATTATATTCCTCGTCATTAGGTGTAATAAATGTAATTAAGGAAGGCAACTTTCAAGAGATATATTCTATATGGTACATCAATATGGTTCTCGAAGGTATTCATGACACTCAGCTTAACCAAAATTCATATGACAAAGGACAGAATGCGTTTAATACACTCAACCTGTATGTGTTTGTTTGTGTTAAAAATTTGGGAATTGATCCAAGATGCATGGTTTTAATTAATTTAATGTAGAGATTACATGAGTGAGGTAACATTTTACAATACTATACATTGTTTCATTCCTTGGCCTCTTGAGTGATGATAATATGAGTACACTGCTGGATGACAGAACACATTCCTATAGAGAGATAAGAGCAGAGCCGGTACACTGCTTGATGACAGACCACATTCCTATAATGAGATAGGAGCAGAGCCGGTACACTGCTGGATGACAGACCTCATTACTATAGAGAGATAGGAGCAGAGCCGGTACACTGCTGGATGACAGAACACATTCCTATAGAGAGATAGGAGCTGGTACACATTCATACTGCTAAAATGCTATTTGTTCATTTCTATGTATATCCAAAGTGTCAGTATCATTCGACTAGATGATCCAGTATTTTCTTTTCAGAATGTTTCTCTATATTTAGCATACAGAGAATTAATTTAAAACATGAAAAATTGTAGTTTTCAAGTATTAGATTGTAGAAAAGGTAACGTGACTTTAAGAATTCGATTCACAGTTGAATCTGCATAAAATATATTTCAATCACTACATTTTTACTTTGAACACAGGGTGAGACATCTATTTAATTACAAATTGCGTAAATAAAATAACCAAGTTTATCTATTGTTAATAATTAATCAGGATATATCATTTAATATGTCAGTTAAAATTGTGTAATATTTTGACTTAGAAGCCCTATAGTCTGGGAATGATATGAGAACCGCTATAGTTTGAAAATGATTTGAGAACTGCCATAGTTTGAGATTAATATGAGAACTTCTATAGTCTAAGGATGATATGAGAACGGCTATAGTCTGGGAATGATATCAGAACTGCACTGCTTCTTGAATGAAGCAAGAAGGCCATATATTCCCAAATAAATAAGCTCCCGTTACTCCTGTATCTTCCATTGTGATATCAATAAGAATACTTTTGTTTAGCTAATACTTTTCAACTTATCTTTGGCATTATTTTGGCACGGGATGACGTGGGTTCTAGGCATGTTGTCATTGAGCTAAATGTGCAGTGATAGATCATTCTGAGCATTTTGGCAGACAAAATGGACAAATATGCAAATGGTGGCTGGAAGCCGCACGGTTTTGAAATCAGGTTCTGTCTGTCCTGATACAGGCGCTCACTTGTAAATGTATTACTGCAATTTATAAAGTCACTCACTATAATGGATAATTAAGGAGAATGATACCATCCTCCCAGCCATATATGTAAGATCTGGGGTGTCTGCTCTAACATTGATGCCCATTGCCTTTTGGGTTTTTCTTGTTGTTTTACATTTAGTGGAGCAGGTGCTGATGGGGTTAATCTTATATTGGAGACAATGGCGAAAGAACATATAAGAGAAGACTATATGGCTGTGAAAGAGAGCAAATAGTGGACTAAATGTCACAAGAAAGAGGGCAAATAGTGGACTAAATGTCTGAAGAAAGAGAGCAAATAGTGGACTGAATGTCACAAGAAGGAGAGCAAATAGTGGACTAAATGTCACAAGAAGGAGAACAAATAATGAACTAAATATCACAAGAAGGAGAACAAATAGTGGACTAAATGTCACAAGAAAGAGAGCAAAAATTGGACTAAATGTCACAAGAAAGAGAGCAAATAGTGGATCAAATGTCACAAAAAAGAGAGCAAATAGTGGACTAAATGTCACAAGAAGGAGAACAAATAGTGGACTAAATGTCCCAAGAAAGAGAGCAAAAAGTGGACTAAATGTCACAAGAAAGAGAGCAAATAGTGGATCAAATGTCACAAAAAAGAGAGCAAATAGTGGACTAAATGTCACAAGAGAGAGAGCAAATAGTGGATCAAATGTCACAAAAATGAGAGCAAATAATGGACCAAATGTCTGAAGAAAGAGCGCAAATAGTGGTATAAATGTCACAAGATATATTAATCTTATATTGGAGACAATGGCGAAAGAACATATAAGAGAAGACTATATGGCTGTGAAAGAGAGCAAATAGTGGACTAAATGTCACAAGAAAGAGGGCAAATAGTGGACTAAATGTCTGAAGAAAGAGAGCAAATAGTGGACTGAATGTCACAAGAAAGAGAGCAAATAGTGGACTAAATGTCACAAGAAAGAGAGCAAATAGTGGACTAAATGGCACATGAAGGAGAACAAATAGTGGACTTAATGTCACAAGAAAGAGAACAAAAAATGAACTAAATGGCACAAAAACGAGAGCAAATAGTGGACTAAATGGCACAAGAACGAGATCAAATAATGAACTAAATATCACAAGATAGAGAGAAAATAGTGGACTAAATGTCACAAGAAGGAGAACAAATAGTGGACTAAATGGCACAAGAACGAGAGCAAATAGTGGACTAAATGACACAAGAACGAGATCAAATAATCGATTAGATGTCACAAGATACAGAACAAATAGTGGAGTAAATGTCACAAGAGAGAGATCAAATAGTGGACTAAATGACACAAGAACGAGATCAAATAGTGGTATAAATGTCACAAGAAAGAGAGCAAATAGTGGTATAGATGTCACAAGAATGAGAGCAAATAGTGGTATAAATGTCACAAGAAAGAGAGCAAATAGTGGAATAAATGTCACAAGAAAGAGAGCAAATAGTGGACTAAATGACACAAGAACGAGATCAAATAGTGGACTAAATGTCACAAGAGAAAGAGAACAAATAATAAATCATACATAGACCTTTTTATTCTTATAATAAATTTTGATAAAAGATAAAATATACAGGAATTTTATTGTGATGTGAGCACATATATATGTAAGGTGGATGGGATGGAGCACATTTTAGTACCATCATGTCTGAGCCTTTAGTACCATCATGTCTGAGCCTTAATGTCTCTGTTTAAGACCCAGAATCCGTCTCATCTCGAGGTATCACGGCATCTTAATATAACATGCATTTAAACCAAGATGGGAATTGTGTCTTCCTGTTATAAATATAGTGAAGTGTAAGTTTGTTCTCTCCTGATTTAAATTAAATGTATTTAGGTTTGGAGACAAAAATGGATACAAATTGAAAAGAAATTTTCATCAGGGAATATGGTTGGAGAAATGATTGCTCTATTTGCAAAGCGTGGTAAACATCTTTGCGTGACAGAATACGAGCACAGAGACAATCTACATGTACAAGCGACTGTCTCCTGTGAAGATAGATCTCACAAAAATTATCTGCTGGCAAGTTTTGCCAGTGTTTGAGTGATATCTCTATAGACTTCCAGATATTTCAGCTCAAAATAAACTATTTAAATATATTATTGATATTGTTATTGATATTGTTATCTCTTATCAATAGAAACAGGACAATACTAGTAGGAAAAGAGACAATGCTAGTATATTTATCCAAAATCAGGATATTTCCCTGTAAAAATCAGCCTCAGTGGAGTTCTAATGATGATAACCAAATCATACAAAGATGAAATTATATTCCTCGTCATTAGGTGTAATAAATGTAATTAAGGAAGGCAACTTTCAAGAGATATATTCTATATGGTACATCAATATGGTTCTCGAAGGTATTCATGACACTCAGCTTAACCAAAATTCATATGACAAAGGACAGAATGCGTTTAATACACTCAACCTGTATGTGTTTGTTTGTGTTAAAAATTTGGGAATTGATCCAAGATGCATGGTTTTAATTAATTTAATGTAGAGATTACATGAGTGAGGTAACATTTTACAATACTATACATTGTTTCATTCCTTGGCCTCTTGAGTGATGATAATATGAGTACACTGCTGGATGACAGAACACATTCCTATAGAGAGATAAGAGCAGAGCCGGTACACTGCTTGATGACAGACCACATTCCTATAATGAGATAGGAGCAGAGCCGGTACACTGCTGGATGACAGACCTCATTACTATAGAGAGATAGGAGCAGAGCCGGTACACTGCTGGATGACAGAACACATTCCTATAGAGAGATAGGAGCTGGTACACATTCATACTGCTAAAATGCTATTTGTTCATTTCTATGTATATCCAAAGTGTCAGTATCATTCGACTAGATGATCCAGTATTTTCTTTTCAGAATGTTTCTCTATATTTAGCATACAGAGAATTAGTTTAAAACATGAAAAATTGTAGTTTTCAAGTATTAGATTGTAGAAAAGGTAACGTGACTTTAAGACTTCGATTCACAGTTGAATCTGCATAAAATATATTTCAATCACTACATTTTTACTTTGAACACAGGGTGAGACATCTATTTAATTACAAATTGCGTAAATAAGATAACCAAGTTTATCTATTGTTAATAATTTATCAGGATATATCATTTAATATAACAGTTAAAATTGTGTAATATTTTGACTAAGAAGCCCTATAGTCTGGGAATGATATGAGAACCGCTATAGTTTGAAAATGGTTTGAGAACTGCCATAGTTTGAGATTAATATGAGAACTTCTATAGTCTAAGGATGATATGAGAACGGCTATAGTCTGGGAATGATATCAGAACTGCACTGCTTCTTGAATGAAGCAAGAAGGCCATATATTCCCGAATAAATAAGCTCCCGTTACTCCTGTATCTTCCATTGTGATATCAATAAGAAAACTTTTGTTTAGCTAATACTTTTCAACTTATCTTTGGCATTATTTTGGCACGGGATGACGTGGGTTCTAGGCATGTTGTCATTGAGCTAAATGTGCAGTGATAGATCATTCTGAGCATTTTGGCAGACAAAATGGACAAATATGCAAATGGTGGCTGGAAGCCGCACGGTTTTGAAATCAGGTTCTGTCTGTCCTGATACAGGCGCTCACTTGTAAATGTATTACTGCAATTTATAAAGTCACTCACTATAATGGATAATAAAGGAGAATGATACCATCCTCCCAGCCATATATGTAAGATCTGGGGTGTCTGCTCTAACATTGATGCCCATTGCCTTTTGGGTTTTTCTTGTTGTTTTACATTTAGTGGAGCAGGTGCTGATGGGGTTAATCTTATATTGGAGACAATGGCGAAAGAACATATAAGAGAAGACTATATGGCTGTGAAAGAGAGCAAATAGTGGACTAAATGTCACAAGAAAGAGATCAAATAGTGGACTAAATGTCACAAGGAAGAGAGCAAATAGTGGACTAAATGTCACAAGAAAGAGAGCAAATAGTGGACTAAATGTCACAAAAAAGAGGACAAATAGTGGACTAAATGTCACAAGAAAGAGAGCAAATAGTGGACTAAATGTCACAAAAAGAGGACAAATAGTGGACTAAATGTCACAAGAAAGAGAGAAAATAGTGGACAAAATGTCACAAAGCGAGAGCAAATAGTGGACTAAATGTCACAAGAAAGAGAGCAAATAGTGGACTAAATGTCACAAGAACGAGATCAAATAGTGGACTAAATGTCACAATAAAGAGAGCAAATAGTGGACTAAATGGCACAAGAAAGAGATCAAATAGTGTTATAAATGTCACAAGAAAGAGAGCAAATAGTGGACTAAATGTCACAAGAAAGAGGACAAATAGTGGAGTAAATGTCACAAGAAAGAGGACAAATAGTGGAGTAAATGTCACAAGAAAGAGATCAAATAGTGGACTAAATGACACAAGAACGAGAGCAAAAAGTGTTATAAATGTCACAAGAATGTACATGCGGGTAGGCGGTGCGGGTGGACGTGTTTTCTAGGAGCTCCGTTTCCTGGGATATAAAATCGCTTAGCTGACCCATAAATAATATTTTTTTATACCTAATCTTGACGGATATTAATAATATTCATCGGGATTAACACGTACAAGGAAAATATACAAATTCGACCGACGTAGGAACATTTCATCAGCGAGACAACAAATAGACTCTACAGCCATCGTTGGATCAGTATATATAAGCGTATATATACCACGTGCGTATAAACCTTATAGGAGGTGGCTATTTTCTGAATTATATAACGCTCTACCGGGAAATTATTCTACTTTTGCAAATATATAATTTGTGTTTACATAGTAAGTTTCTTGATATATTTTGAGATTTTTGGGTCAGTACTACTGTGTATTTTATTTTTCCCGCTTTTCTATTTTTGGAAACAAAGGACCCGCATTGTATAGCGTCAGTGGGGTCAGTTGATATCATAAAGGGCAAATCCAGAGAATACTTGAGCAAACTATATAATTTGTGTCTACATAATAAGTTTCTTTATATATTTTGTAGATTTTGAATAACGTCAGTGCGGTCATCTCAACAAATTGTGAATTTTGGTTCTACGGTGCTATAAGTTGGGCGTTTATTTACGCATCTGTTTGGGAAACCTTTGGTTTCAAAATAATATCTGTGGAAATTTCTGGAATATTTTCGGGCGTTTATTGACGCATCTGTTGGGCAACCTCTGGTTTCAAAATAATATCTGTGGAAATTTCTGGAATATTTTTGCTAGAAAATATTCCCATAGTCAAAAGCCTATATATCATCCCGGGCGAGTGATATTGGTTGAGACTATATTTTGGTAAAATAAGATATCTGTGGCAAAATTTCTGGAATATTTTTGCTAGAAAATATTCCCATAGTAAAAAGCCTATATATCATCTCGGGCGAGTGATATTGGTTGAGACTATATTTTGGTAAAATAAAATATCTGTGGCAAAATTTCTGGAATATTTTTGCTAGAAAATATTCCCATAGTCAAAAGCCTATATATCATCTCGGGCGAGTGATATTGGTTGAGACTATATTTTTGTAAAATAATAACTGTGGAAATTTTTGGAATATTTTTCTTTTACTAGAAAATAAGAAAATGAAATCTAATAAATGATGTGCTCTGGGGGGTATGGGCTGTAAGCCACTTTTATTGAATTTCAACAAAACAAAATACAAAGGTATAACTGCAGGTAAACTGTTAGATAAAACAAATAGAATAAGATATGGCCAACTTTGTTTTAATATTTATAAAGGTATATATTATGAAAACATATTGCAAAGGACCTATGAAAAGAGAAAATGTGGCCGACTTTGTTTTAATATTTATAAAGGTAAATATTATGAAAATAAGGAATGCAATGGTGACATCGGTGATATGAACAATATGATGAAGACTTCTGTAACTCCATGCCCCCGCAGTCAATTAATGTTAGATAAAATCATTTCCTTTCAAAAAAATGAATCAGTAAATAAACAGGCAGAATTTTTAAAGCCCACATATGCTGAGGTTTTAAATATCTCAAATATTCAAAAGGAATTTAATCTATACCTCAATATATGTATTGGTAGCACATCACTTTCAAATAAAATGGTAAGAAGTAATGATCGTATTAAATATATAGCTAGGAATGAAGGACTTCCCCAAAGGGACACTCTTAATGAAAACCATCCCGGCAATAGCTCTAACACACTCGACATAAAGAAAAACTTTAACCAATCATATGCCTCATCCTGTGCACGTGGTCGAAATAGACACGCCCACTTCAGGATGGTCCGTGGGAGTAGAACAGGATTTGCGGTGCCATTAAATGAACTACCGCTCTCAAATCGATTTGAATCTCTTCATAACTCTAATAAAAAGGCTATACATGGGTTTTGTCAAAAGAAACATGATCCTTATAGTGATAATTGCCACACAAAGTCTCGAATCGATCGGACATTGACTCCGCCCATCTTCAATATGATTGGCCGTCATGGGGGGCAGTCTGCTGGGGGTGAAAGAGGTTCCCTCCATGACGACGTCATAGGGTCAATGGCCGGATTCCCGGTTGAAAGTTGCCTTAATGCTCAGGAGAATATGAATAAAACTAACTTTAATAGAAACTTAATTATACATATAAAACGTAAACTTAAAAATGATAAACATATTAAAATGAACAAAGATCTAATTATTGCAACAGCCAATGTTCAAAGTCTTGCAAACAAGACGGAACTGATAAATTTGTATATAAATGAAAATAATGTTGATCTTTTCTTTATAACTGAAACTTGGATTAATGAAATGAATGAACAAATCATTAGAGGCGAAATTAAAGGTAACAACTATGACATTGAACATGTACCACGTGCCCTAAGGTCTGGCGGGGGTCTGGCGATTATCTATAGACCTGAAATAGACATAAAGAAAATTAATCACACACATAAATTATTGACAATGGAAATGATGGAAATAAACATTAAATCTAAAAATAAGATATGCACCATTATTACAATATACAGACCTGAGCCTTCTGATAAGAACAAATATACTTACACAGAATTTTTTGAAGAATTCAGTGAACTACTGTCCTATTATAGCACATATAATCACGAAGTTATATTAGTAGGTGACTATAACTTTCACATGAATAGACCGGAAAGGCCTAATGTAATAAAATTTAATGAAGTCCTAGATCTGTATAATTTGCATAATCATGTGACAGAACCAACGCATATTATGGGAAATACGCTCGACTTATTAATAACAGGCATACATAGTAATATAATTAAGGAACATATAGTTGATGAAAAAATATCAGATCACAATATAATAAAACTTACCTTAAATCTGCAGACTAAAGCCAATAACAAAAAAACTGTATCATATAGAAATTACAAAAAATGAATATAGATGATTTTAAAAGAGACATTGAGGAAATGTTCAATGAAAGTCAATCTTATCAAGATGCAGATCTAAATAGATTACTTGATAAATATAACAAATTGACAATGGTACTTGATAAACATGCTCCTAATGTGGATAAAACCATAAATATTAGGAAACCGGCACCATGGTTATCTGATGATGTAAGGACTGAAAAAAGAAAGAAAAGAAGACTTGAAAGGAAACATGATAAAACTGGCCTCTCCTCAGATAAGATACAATTTAAAATACAGAGGAACAAATATAATAATATCATTAAGAACTCGAAAAACGATTATTATTCGGGAATAATAAATTCAAATAAATCGGATCCAAAAAAATTATTTAGAATATTAAATAAATTATTACATACTAAAGAGGACTCTCCTTTCCCTAGACATAATGACAAGAAGGAGTTAGCCTCTGAATTTAATAATTTTTTCCTTGAAAAAATTACTAATCTCAGGGAATCTATGGACAAAAATGATAAAAATATAGAACAGCATACTGAAGAAGTCAAATTCAATACACGGTTAGAAAAGTTTACATTGTTAAGTGACTCTGATGTCAGAAAAATAATTAAAGAATCCGCAAAGAAGTCATGTGAATTAGATCCCATTCCAACATGGCTACTCAATGAATGTTTGGGAAGTTTATTGCCATTAATAAAGGCTATCATAAATAAGTCAATATCACTAGGAAACGTACCGGATGACCTGAAGATGGCTATTATTAGACCCTTAATTAAGAAATTGGGCCTTGAACTGATAAAGAAAAATTATAGACCGGTCTCGAATCTGGCCTATTTATCAAAACTAATAGAAAGGGCTGTGGCTACACAGTTTGTAGGTCATTTGGTTAGAAATGAAATTCAAGGGCTATTTCAATCAGCATATAAGGAATTCCATAGTACTGAAACTGCATTGCTTAAAGTTCAGAATGACATATTAATGGATATTGATAATGGTAAAACGGTAATGCTGGTACTGCTGGATCTATCAGCAGCCTTCGACACTATCGATCACGAGATATTATTGAATAGACTGGAAAAAAGATGTGGTATCACAGGAATTGCCCTTAAATGGTTTAGATCATACTTATCTAATAGAAAGCAGTGTGTCGTAATTGATGGTAAAAGATCTGAAAACATGAATATTAAATATGGCGTCCCACAAGGCTCGGTTTTGGGACCTTTACTTTTCACTGCATATATGGAGCCTTTATCAGATATCATTGGTAACTATGATCTCAGGCATCATATCTATGCTGACGACACACAACTGTACATCACCATTGATCCTAAATCTGAAGAAACTAGAAATAGGTCTTGCATAGAGATGGAAAGGTGTATTATAGAGGTTAAAAAATTTTTAATAGAGAATAAGATGAAGTTAAATGATGGAAAGACAGAAATGCTTTTATGTGGTAAAAGCTGTGATTTCAGAAAGAAAAATGTACCAGAAGAAATTCTAGTAGGGGAAACTAAAATTCCTAGATCAAATGCTGTTAAGGATCTAGGGGTTATTCTAGATCAAGAACTATCCATGAAATCACAAATCAAAAAAATGTGTAAAAATGGTTTCTTCCATGTAAAAAAATTATCAAGAATAAGAAATTGTTTGGATGAAAAAACTGCCAACACCCTTGCTCATGCCTTTGTTACCTCTACCCTTGACTATGGAAATGCCCTTCTTGCTGGGTTACCTGGATGTGAATTAGCTAAACTACAAAAATTACAGAACGCTGCAGCCAGGGTAGTTGGGAAACTTAAAAAGAGAGATCATATCACGCAAAAACTTATAGAACTTCACTGGTTGCCTGTGAAGGCTAGAATTGATTTCAAAATAGCTCTACTAACATGGAAGGTGCAAAATGGCTTTGCCCCAAAATATTTGTCTGATTTATTAGAATATAAACAGTTGGGTATGGGACTACGATCTAATTATAAGAATGAATACATAGTACCTATGACTAATATGAAATCCTATGGCGACAGGGCTTTCATGGTATATGCACCGAGAATCTGGAATGCCCTGCCCCTTGAAGTGAAAAATTGTAAAACTGTAGAAACCTTCAAGAAAAAACTCAAGACATTTTTATTTAGAAAGCACTATCTTAATGAAGCGCTTAGAGCAGACCTGGTCTGATATAGCGCTATATAAATCGTTATTATTATTATTATTAAGAAAGAGAATAAATAGTGGACTAAATGTCACAAGAAAGAGAGAACAAATAGTGTACTGAATGACACAAGAACGAGATCAAATAATGGACTAAATGACACAAGAACGAGATCAAATAGTGGTATAAATGTCACAAGAAAGAGAGCAAATAGTGGAATAAATGACACAAAAACGAGATCAAATAGTGGACTAAATGACACAAGAACGAGATCAAATAGTGGTAGAAATGTCACAAGAAAGAGAGCAAATAGTGGACTAAATGTCACAAGAAAGAGAGAACAAATATTGTACTAAATGACACAAGAACGAGATCAAATAGTGGACTAAATGACACAAGAACGAGATCAAATAGTGGTATAAATGTCACAAGAAAGGGAGCAAATAGTGGAATAAATGACACAAGAACGAGATCAAATAGTGGACTAAATGACACAAGAACGAGATCAAATAGTGGACTAAATGACACAAGAACGAGATCAAATAGTGGTATAAATGTCACAAGAAAGAGAGCAAATAGTGGTATAAATGTCACAAGAAAGAGAACAAATAGTGGTATAAATGTCACAAGAAAGAGAGCAAATAGTGGAATACTTGTCACAAGAAAGAGAACAAATAGTGGAATAAATGACACAAGAACGAGATCAAATAGTGGTATAAATGTCACAAGAAAGAGAGCAAATAGTGGACTAAATGGCACAAGAACGAGATCAAATAGAGGACTAAATGTCATAAGAACGAGATCAAATAGTGGTATAAATGTCACAAGAGAAAGAGAACAAATAATAAATCATACATAGACTTTTTTATTCTTGTAATAAATTTTGATAAAAGATAAAATATACAGGAATTTTATTCTGATGTGAGCACATATATTTGTAAGGTGGATGGGATGGAGCACATTTTAGTACCATCATGTCTGAGCCTTTAGTACCATCAGGTCTGAGCCTTTAGTACCATCATGTCTGAGCCTTTAGTACCATCATGTCTGAGCCTTTAGTACCATCATGTCTGAGCCTTAATGTTTCTGTTTAAGACCCAGAATCCGTCTCATCTCGAGGTATCACGGCATCTTAATATAACATGCATTTAAACCAAGATGGAAATGGTGTCTTCCTGTTATAAATATGGTGAAGTGTTAGTTTGTTCTCTCCTGATTTACATTAAATGTATTTAGGTTTGGAGACAAAAATGGATACAAATTGAAAAGAAATTTTCATCAGGGAATATGGTTGGAGAAATGATTGCTCCATTTGCAAAGCGTGGTTAACATCTTTGCGTGACAGAATACGAGCACAGAGACAAGTTACACGTACAAGCGACTGTCTCCTGTGAAGATAGATCTCACAAAAATTATCTGCTGGCAAGTTTTGCCAGTGTTTGAGTGATATCTCTATAGACTTCCAGATATCTCAAAATAAACTATTTAAATATATTATTGATATTGATATTGTTATTGATATTGTTATCTCTTATCAATAGAAACAGGACAATACTAGTAGGAAAAGGGACATATAACAATGCTTAATGTCTTTATCCAAAATCAGGATATTTCCCTGTAGAAATCAGCCTCAGTGGAGTTCTAATGATGATAACCAAATCATACAAAGAAGAAATTATATTCCTCGTCATTAGGTGTAATAAATGTAATTAAGGAAGGCAACTTTCAAGAGATATATTCTATATGGTACATCAATATGGTTCTCGAAGGTATTCATGACACTCAGCTTAACCAAAAATCATATGACAAAGGACAGAAAGCGTTTAATACGCTCAACCTGTATGTGTTTGTTTGTGTTACAAATTTGGGAATTGATCCAAGAAATGCATGGTTTTAGTGAGGTAACATTTTACAATACTATACATTGTTTCATGCCTTGGCTTCTTGAGTGATGATAATATGAGACTTCTTCAATAATTTTATGATGCTTGTAATGAGAAGATAATACTATGACTGGCCGAAATAGCTCAATTGGTAGAGTATTCGCCTTGAGATCCAGGGGTTCTAGGTTCGAATCCTGGCCAGTTACTATCAACCGCTATGAGCAGACATTGTCTGGTATCAGTGGTATATAAATGTCAGCTTTACTTTTATTTTATGCTAATTGAGTGATGCTATTACAAGGCTTCTTGAGTGATGATTATACTATGCTTCTTGAGTGACGATGATACTGGGCTTCTTGAGTGACGATGATAACTTGGCTTCTTGAGTGACGATGATAACTTGGCTTCTTGAGTGACGATGATAACTTGGCTCCTTGAGTGACGATGACACTAGGCTTCTTGAGTGACGATGAAACTAGGCTTCTTGAGTGACGATGATACTTGGCTTCTTGAGTGACGATGATACTAGGCTTCTTGAGTGACGATGATACTAGGCTTCTTGAGTGACGATGATACTAGGCTTCTTGAGTGACGATGATACTAGGCTTCTTGAGTGACGATGAAACTAGGCTTCTTGAGTGACGATGATGCTGGGCTTCTTAAGTGACGATGATACTAGGCTTCTTGAGTGACGATGACACTAGGCTTTTTGAGTGACGATAATACTTGGCTTCTCGAGTGATGGTATTACTTGGCTTTTTGAGTGATGATAATTCAAGGCTTCATGAGTAATGGTATTAATAATAATGATGATGATGATGATGATGATGATGATGATAAAAATAATAATAATAATAATAATAATAATAATAATAATAATAATAATAATAATAATAATAATAATAATAATAATAATAAAATAATAAGTAAATTTATATCACGCTGATACCAGAGTCTTTGGAACTTGTAAGTGGGTGCCCTCATTCGATCTAAGGCATCTTTCCCCTTCTTTAACTAGGAGAAGATCACGCAAGTAAAGCGGAGCCTTATCGTTCAAGGCCTTCCAGTTTAAGAGAAGGATCTTAAAATCAATCCTCGCGTGAACTGGGAGCCAGTAAACACATTACTAGGCCTTTTGAGTGATGATGATACATAGCTTCTTGAGTGATGTTAATACTAGACTTCCTTGCTTATATTTTGCATCGAAAATTGAAAAAAATGAAAACAACTGCAAATATTTTCAAATATATTTTCCTGGAGCATAACGTTAGAGGGAACAAGGACACTTCATACAGAGGATCACAGCTGTATGAAATGTGTTGTTGATTATTGCTAAGTTACCAAAACGTATGATGTCACTTTTTCATTGATAATTAGCCACAACACCATTATGATGGCATTTCTCCTTGAACTACCTTTGTAACATACCAAAGTAAGCAAAATAGGTAATATATTTCTGTCCAGGGGATCAATACACATGAAAACATAATTTAGTCATCTTTTATATATGACAGATCCATTAGCTAGTAGCTGCTGTAGTCGACCTTATCACTGCCCAGTGATACAAAAAAGAAGTAAACAAAATATCATATTTCTCAAAATTTCCCACACTTTTATGACAAAATTGAGAAGTTTTGCAAGTTTAATTACCAAAATTTAAGAACAGCTTTACTCCAAATATTATTCTATTTAGTTTAAATAGAGGGAATTTTGATTAATGTTCTGTATTTTGAGATACCTAACCTTCTTCAAATTCAAGTAAAAAATTACGAAATGGTGTCAAAAATGTACATTTATTTGAATCATTTTATTTACAAAAACACAAATTACTTGAGTTACAATACATCTTTTAAAATTCTGTCTATTTAAATTAAATAACATCATTCTAGCTAAATATCAATGCCTTATTACTGCAGATTGCTATTGTAGTTATTCCCAAAAATGTTTTTCAAGTAAGCTCTACCCCTTCTTTAATGGTATTTATGGGTCTTTTCATTGAGTGCCCCCTAGTGGCAGAGGAGAAAATAAACAAAATACTGTACTTGATGGGAATTGGGACATTTACAGTGTTAAAATACAATCCCTGTTAGAATAAAGGCATTAAGGACATTAATTAATATTGAAACACTTCAATATTTGAATTTTAAGGTGTGATTACAAATACATTTAGAAGATTACAACTGTGATCCTAGTGAAACAGATATTCTTATTTTCATTTGTATAATTTGGAAATATAAAGGAAGTTTGGCAATCAGATATGCGAAGAGAGGTGAAAAAATTCATATTTTTGAAATGATTAAAGGGATTAAGCACCGATTTTGAAAAAGACATTTAAAATTCACATATTGGTGATAAATGATGTCAATTTTGTTGTCTATTTTCTATTTTATTGATGCATCCCTATTTTTGCCTGTTAATTCTATTTTAGCAAGACCTTAATCTATTGCCCCCTTATGAAAGCACACTTCTTTCTTGGCATCATTTTTATGTGGAGTGTGACCAAAGAGGCACTGAAAGATAAAATGACGTCATAAGAGTATGGCAATATGCTTATGACGTCATCAAAGTTATTGTTCTTTAAATAGTGCCAGAATGACGTCAAACAGTGCTACCCTGCTTTGAGCCTCAATTGAGGTCAAACAAAGTTCACGCTACCCGTGTTTACCCGTCACGTGCAGCTTATGGCTCAGACAGACCTGTGCTGGGAGTTCCATTCTTATGTCTTATAGTAACTTATATTATTACTCTATGATAATTTTAATTTGTCAGGATGTTCATATGTGGCTAAGCTTTCAATTTAACTGAATTGTAAAATTGGTGCTTAATCCCTTTAAGTGTGTACTTTACCTCTATTTTTCTCTTAATATTTTTGAAAAATAGAAAGTCTGTTTCACTAGGATCATAGTAAATATTATTAAGATCACTTTTACAAAGTTGTTTGGAAATCCACTTTATTATGGTCTCACAATCTGAAGAACTTTCTTCCTATAACATTTTGACATGATAAAAGAAATCTTGGAACAGTGACATATTACTCCGCCACTTTTTATGAGTTAAAAAGATATACTCTTACTCATTACCAAAAAAAAAACATGTTTTTCTGATTTTTACTTCAACTTTAAATCTAAAATGATTAAAAATGATAAAGTTTTAAAAACAAATTAAAAATCCAATCAAAAGAAAAATCCATCCCAAAGCATAAAATACATTAAAGGCTGAAATCTGTTTTGTAGTTATTTTCATACAAAGCAATTATATTGTATCATGTAA
Organism: Amphiduros pacificus; assembly: GCA_949316495.1. Classification (NCBI taxonomy): domain Eukaryota; kingdom Metazoa; phylum Annelida; class Polychaeta; order Phyllodocida; family Hesionidae; genus Amphiduros; species Amphiduros pacificus. The sequence continues at coordinate 4,883,258 of OX439006.1, read as the reverse complement.
TTTTTGGGGGTTTAAATGACTTTTTGGCAGGAAATAAGAACTTTAGAAGACATTGTTCCCTTAATATTAGAATGGGTTAAAATGTAACAATATTGCACCATGACGTCACAGAAGTACCCAGAACACTGGAAAAAAAGTTCCAAACTGCCCCTTGTGGCATCATGACGTTACAAAGTATATCCTGTCAGACCCCCATTGTAATGAGTTCAGAAGGGTCAAATATCGGAGAAATGTAAACAAACTTGTATTTCAATGATTTGGGCAGAAAATAAATGTATTTTTGCTAAGAACACGTAGTCTTTATGAAACAAATGGTATATAAATATGAAATGGACGTTATTAAATTATACATGTGATACAATAAACAAATTGTATCACATGCCAAAAAAACGGATTTTGGCAAGACCTGATGTGTAAGAACAAACTTGGAATGTAAGCATAAATGTCTTGCTTGAGATTGTTTCAAAAATCGGGCTCAGACTACTTTTCTCTTCATATCAGAATGAAGGCACTGCTACATCATCTAAAGCATTCCTTGCACAATAACAAATCCGACTGTCTTTCATAAAACACTTTTTCTCTTTTGATACATCAGCTATTTTCCTGAGCAATCTATTCCAAGCGCTTTATGATGAACTCCCCCTCATCTCCTGGTGATTATTTCCAAACATGGCTTTTTATCTTCAATAAAACCCTTTAGTAAATCAGCAGAAATACCATAGACATACTGATTGTTTGAAATGAGATACATGCGTTTTCTCTTGTATACTTGATTTGCCGCTATCAACTCCCCAGCAGATTCAGGTTTAGATCAATCTTCTTTCTTCTTTGCAAAGCGAGAAACTGTTTCCTGTAATGTCACTAAACAGATGGTAGGAAATTCAGTAGAAATACATATAATACAAGTTCTATGATATCATGCGCAAAAAATCACTATTATGAAAGGTTTTGTCAGGTCAGCGGGGAGTATTCAGTTGCAAATATATTTTTATATCTCTTCAGGGTCGACCCATCCAGGTTTAGAAAATGAATGAGGTTGCGCATCAAGTGTGTTTAGTAATATGGTATTGTGTGATTGTATATTATTGAAAGTTGGTCAGAAATATGATATTGCTGTTTGGGAATAGACATGTGTGCATTGTGACACTAAATCATATGCCATACAGGGAGATGAGACCATTGTTACCTGGGCAGAAAACATTCACTCTATACTGCCCCTACATTAGGCCCCACACTGGCCCCTGACACGAGGCCCGACACTGGCCCCTGAGACGAGGCCCGACACTGGTCCCTGACACGAGGCCCGACACTGGTCCCTGAGACGAGGTCCAACACTGGCCCCTGAGACAAGGCCCAACACTGACCCCTGAGACAAGGCCCGACACTGGCCCCTGAGATGAGGCCCGACACTGGCCCCTGAGACGAGGCCCGACACTGGCCCCTAAGATGAGGCCCAACACTGGCCCCTGAGACAAGGCCCGACACTGGCCCCTGAGACAAGGCCCGACACTGGCCCCTAAGATGAGGCCCAACACTGACCCCTGAGACAAGGCCCGACACTGGCCCCTGAGACGAGGCCCAACACTGGTCCCTGAGATGAGGCCCGACACTGGCCCCTGAGACGAGGCCCGACACTGGCCCCTGAGATGAGGCTCGACACTGGTCCCTGAGATGAGGCTCGACACTGGTCCCTGAGATGAGACCCGACATTGGCCTCTGAGACGAGGCCCGACACTGGTCCCTGAGACGAGGCCCAACACTGCATGTAGCATAACGGCACTTAAACTATTATTGATAAGCAAAATATAAAGATTGGGAGTGGTGTGATATGGAATATGTAGCACTAGAGTTAAGATACTTTATTAAGAAAGCTGTTTGTACCAAACATAAAAACACAGACACAAATGTGGCATTTGAACATAATACACTTGATGCTGTAGACGGTAGGCAGACACCTTTACTCATATACATGTAAAATATGGGATAGACTATGCAATGGTATTAATGTATTTCAGAATTTTATTCATTTTTAAATGAGACAGAAAGTGTGAAATATGTGTAAGGTTGATATAAATAACATTCTATGGAGAATATGTTATCAGTATGAAGTGAGGGTTGCTGTGGTTATGAGATGCTTCTGTCCACAAAGTAGGAGAGAGTTTATACTGGGGGCATGAGGGCACCTGTTATGAGATTCCTATGGTATTTCTATGGGATTTGGCTTGATGCTATATAGAATGGTAGATATAGGGGTATAGAGGCCATGTGATCTGAGCTAGATCTCGGTGTCAAGCAAGCTCTATCCCACATACTCTCCTGTGTTTGACCACAACACTCGTGTGGGTTTCAGCTGGCTCGGTGCTAACGATTTGTGATTTCCTGTGGACCTCTGACTGAGATCTTGACAATGTGAGCCGATAGAAGGCTTTCATATAGATTGATAGTTATGCACATATAAGCAGCAAGGAAAGTGTAAAAATCACCAGAGAGAAACCGATTTGGGGGAATGTTTCCCGGGAACAGGGTAGAAATGTGAGAAGGGGGTCATTCAAACATGATGCGCCTGATTAGACAGAGTGTGCGATTCTCGCGTATATATGGTCAAGATAATGATTTGGGGAGATTTATACGATATCTATCAGATTATTGCATCGGCAAAGCCAATCAATCCAGACTTTGGCCTCCAAGTCCGGAATTAAATGAAACCGGAAGCTGTTTACAAGAGGGGGCGAGTCTTGCGGTCGGGATATATGGTTTGGCCCGTGTGGTCACATAATGCGTCAAGGTGAGGAGCAATCTCCCGGGGTCCCCCAGCTCACATCAGTCACGGACGATACTGAGAGAGCTACATGCCATCCAGCCTTGTATATTGCCTCACTCACGCCCTCTATCGGCCTTGGGTGGGACGGCCAAACATACACGACAGTATACGCCACCCTCGTATGACCATTAGGGCGCTAGAGCCAGCCCGCCGCCGCGTCCTGCGCCGCCAGTCGCTTGGCAGGCTAATTTGGCTTCTGCTGAAAACACCGAGGCAAAGGAGAAGCATGGAAGGCTTGGCTCTCGCTTGGGCGATGCAGGAATTCCTGATGGCCATTCACTGGCATTAGAACGCACGAAACTGGCAGACATTAGCCAAAAGTGGTAGCCAAGTTAAGAGGCTTAGTTTTACTGCCAAGATAGGCAGAGCATACAAGATGATGTCTTGCTTAGTCTGAGGTCTGGTCCTCTCTAGTCAAGACAGGCCCCAACTGTGTGGAGAGTCATCCCGGGAGCCCAGCCACCACATGGCCGCAGGGAGACTAGCTGCAGACACCTCACTGGTATCAGATCATCGCGTCACCACCACCTATACCCATGCCATTTCAATTATAATCTGGACCAGGATTGTCTGCGGAGGCCACAAGGGGTTGGCATCGTGAGGGGGTTGGTTGACGGCGGAGAGAAGCCTCAGCCCTCTCAGACCTGCACAGTGTGGCCTGTCCCCCATCGCCTCGTGGTGATGCGGGGTAACATAAACCTTACAGCCACACACCACCGCCTACAGACCATTCCCATTATGTTCTCTCCCAGCAAATATTTGCCACCAAAAGTTGCTGCAGCGACACAACTTTACATCGCTACTCCTCCTTCCCGGATTGCACGCCCAGCTTAAAGGCTGAGCAAGGCACTATAAAGAAAGGAAACTTATACTGGAAAAAAACCGTGGATGTGGACAATACAAGGTAATGTCATTCAGTCAATATTGTCATGTCTCAGTGACATAAACATGATATGTGTGACTATAATCACAGTCTCACTACACTCCCAGGGAATTCATCCAACGTATCAAGTTTTAATAACAACATCACGTTTGTCGGAAACACAAAGTGATATGCATTTTTTTCTCTTCTTGAATGATGGCTTTTGTTGGGCGACACTTGCTCCTTTGTTGTTACCTTCTAAAAGCTTTATCTGGCTGTTGATGCTTATTCATATCGTGGACAAATTAACAAGAAACTCATATCTCCGGCGCTTGATGGGCTAGATATGTATTCAACAAGAAAACAAGAACTCCAACATGAGAAAGTGGTAATATATTTCCTAGCGTTTTCCTACATATTTGTTAGCGGGATATGAGAGCGATGAGTTCTCATGTTGCTCAGAGTGGCAGTGCAAATAGATATGTTCTCAATGGTGGTCAATGAGGAGACGGTCCACTAAAATGACCACCAGTCCTGAAGAAGCGGGCAACCGGAAACACAAGAAGCCAGGATGGTATCATGTTCATAAATCTCCACTTGACTGCCTTGAGGTTGATAGCATACAGCAGGCAGATTTATCTCAGGCCCTGAAGAAGCTCTCTGTGTGAGAGATGATCAGCTCTGAAAGGGAAAAAAACTCATAAAACAGAGTTTTTTTGTGACAAGACTTGGATGCAATAAGCAGTCACGGCAGGAAGAGAAAGATGTTGTTTCTGTCTTCTCAATTGAGATATTGCAGTTGAGGCGTGTGATACGGCCCGTAAGCACACACCACTGACGGACCCATCCCCTTCTATTTCCTCATTGCTCTGTCTTTTACACATTCACTTTCTGGATCACCCATCCACTTGCTGTTACAACCTGCAAGATATCTCGGCCAGAAAAATGCTATTTACTTACAAGCTTGTCCTGGCTATTTAAGTATACTATAAAATGATAATAATAATTCCGATATTAAAACCAAATCAAACATAGCAAATGGCATTCAGTATGTATTACATTTTGGTTATACTCCACAGAGTTGTTCCAGAGACCACCCAGTTAATGTGAAACAAACACATCTAAAATTACAGGTGTTTTATTTAAAAGAGGAGAATTCCCCTTAGCTTGATTAAATTCCTGTTTACCTCAAGACGCACATTATGATATACGCCAGAACAAAACATGTAAACAGATAGCTTACAAACTCATATGATGCCGTTTACCAAAGTAACCAAAGTTTGACAATAATTATACTTCACCCTGAAATTAATATAGTCTTGTCTTACGCAAACATACACAAAAAATGGATATGAATTGTTATATGAATATGTTTCATAAGTTCGTGGTTTTATCTCCAAAATATAACTACACAAGTTTATGGTAGATACCCCAATGAGAATATGGAAAAGAATACAGTCAACAGATATATGTGTAATCAAGTAATCCTATGAGAGAAAAGGATTGGAGTCATGCTTTGTATGAGTGTATATAATACGCTCACAAGGCAAATAGATATAAAACATATTTATTTAAACACAAACTACATGGTATTCCCTCACAAATCCGATAGAGAAGAAGTCACGATCTTCTATTCGGGAGTACATTTTGTTTATATGATATTCCTGTGCTTTAAAACAGAAGAGCCTCTAAGTGCAGATATTGAGGAATACGTTTTGTTTATGGTAATTAGGTTGGGAGTGAATGGCACTGCTATATACATAGGACAGACAGAGGTAAATCCTCAGTCAAGCCTTCTTCTCCCCTCACGAACCACCACGATCTGAGGCTTGTCATTCAAAAGCTTTCGCATGCCAGAACATAAACCTGAAATTTGTTTCTATGTTGATCACATTCGATGCACGTGTCTGTTTTGTAAATCCGATTCTAATAGAACCAGCCATTTTATAATACAGTTTGAAATAAGATTCAACTACACACGCTCAGTAGTTTCTATACTATTTTGTTTCAAAAGCTTGGAAACAAATATTCAATTTATTTTACACTATGAGTTTATTCATGAACATCGTTCTTATCATCAAAGCCATGACTTGTTATAATCAAATATGATTTCTGTTGCAGATTAGATATGCTGGCAGTGGAATTTTGAGGAAACACAGGGAAACGTAGTGAATTAGATATGACAATTCTAATTAACATGGATAGATTCTAAAACACACCTTGGATCAAAATACCCATGCGTGCTTCTGACAGTTATACAGGTTCCATGCCTGTTCCGATGAATGTGATTTAATACGTATGCATCGTTGTAACAAGACGTGGTGGGAGAAAATACGTTGCACCACATATACTGGCACAGGGACCTATATAGAGAATAAATGATTTGTTCTTGGATATGATATCAAGGTGACACTCAGAACTCAGCGTCACAGAGACACAACATCTGTCAGTGCATAACACATTCTGAAAACACAAATGTTTAGAATCGCGTTCTGCTGACAAGGATAGATATAAAGGGGTGAGCATTTACCTGAGAGATTTAGTCGGACAGGTTAAGAGCCTAAACCCGTCCACCTTCTCTCACAGGAGACACCAGCTATTCTTTCTCAAAGCAAGGTTTTTATAGACAGGAGACTGGCAGTGACGGGCGAGCAGAGAAACGGGAGAAGGTGTCCGTTGAATATTTCACGCGTGTGGAGTAGGTTGGCATACTCCGCGGAGACATCACGTGATATACGAGTGTCCCGTTATGTGGCCGCCTAATGTTCCTAGTCCGTGGGCCCTTCTCAGCCTCCTGTTAGGTCTCCTACTCTCCACGGGAACAGCAGAAGGTATGTAATCTCCACCCTTATTACACACTCCAGTCTCGCAATCACGTTCGCCCCGAAGTATAGTCATGTATTGGGGGAATTGCAAGATGACCTTGTCGGCCATGACCTCGACGTAGAGTATCGGCTGTGATAGGCCCAAAGGCATTATGGGACACTGCTAGCTTGTCCTTCCGGTGTTGCTTAATTGCCCGTCATCTTATTTAAGCCTCTTTATATATAATCAGCTGTTATATATACGTACATTCTGAAATATCTTGATGGACATTCTGTGTATATTACGTTGATATAATGATAAGCATTTATATAGCGCTAAATCAGGCTATGTCTGCTCACAGCACGTAGAGATTCGAAATCCAATAGAATATGAACTGAAATAATAAGAGAAAAAGACTCCAACAATTTGATGAAAAAGCCTACGGGGAAAATAGCACAGTTATGTGTTGGGAATCAAAAAAGACCTTTTCAGATAGACATTTCCTGTGGACATGACAATTGTGTTATATGGGGACTAAGTTTTGACTGATCTGTCGGAGGAGCACACACAGGCAGAAGATGTGTGTGAGAACATTACTCCGCGGAGACTCATCCAAGACACCATGGACAGACAATAGCGCACTACATCAAAGGCGGCAGGCACAACACCAGGTCATCATTCAGATCTGCAGTGGACGACTCATACATATTATCAAAATGATTCATGGTCTGCAGTGCAGGGCACATCACTAGCCATGTAATATACGACCTGAGGTTGTTTTTAGGTTAGTTATATGTCTGCTACACCGTTTTTATGTGCAAGGGATATCATGCAAAAATGATAATATAATTAAATGTTGAGTAAGGTATACATGGTATATGCAATATATAGACAGGGATAGGGCCAGCGTTAGAGATAGAGACAGAAACAGAGACAGAGACAGAGAGACAGAGACAGGGAGAGACAAGGACAGATCAAGTGTTAGAGAGTGACAGGAATAGAGACATAGACAGGGACAGAGAGACAGAGACAGACATTGATAGGGCCAGTATCAGAGATAGAGACAGGCATAGAGACAGAGAAGACAGGGACAGAGAGACAGGGACAGACAGGGGGAGTGACAGGGATAGATGTAGGGATAGAGAGATAGAGACAAAGATATAGAGACAGAGACAAAGAGAGACAGAGACAGACAGGGATAGGGCCAGTGTCAGAGATAGAGACAGGAATAGAGACAGATATATGGGAAGTGACAGGGACAGAGAGACAGGGACAAATATAGGGAGTGCCAGTTTTTGGGATAGATGTAGGGATAGAGAGAAAGATATGGTGACAGAGACAGAGAGAAACAGAGATAGACAGGGATATGGCCAGTGTCAGAGATAGAGACAGGAATAGAGACAGAGGCAGAAACAGAGACAGATACAGAAACAGAGACAAAGACAGAGAGACAGAGACACGGATACACAACCAGACTTTATCATCATCATATATTACATTGAATGTTGAACATATTGGAGGACGAATCTTTGGTCGGTCCATGTTCAAGATGGCTACATACGGTGTACGTGTCAATACACACAACAGACTTGTGAGGCCAACCATCGGACAAGGAACCACAACAACATCACTGCTCAACAGAACGTCGATTCGGCCCCAACTCTCATGGGATGCAACATTGTTAAATGTCAGTAATTTTCTAGTTAGAGTGGAATGGAGCATTGATCACGATGCCAACCAATCTGGTCACTCTCAACCACTATCATTCTACCCTTTTATGATTAAAAGATTGTTTTTTGGAAACTTCCTGTGGTGTGTCAGTTGGCCAGACTTTCTTCTGGACAATCGTTGTCATGGAAGCACAGCTGTTGTGGTAATTATTTGACATTTGGTGCATATATATATGAATTCCATTTGTGTAGAAATGGTTGCTTCATGATCTCACAGTCCATTTTAAGGTGGTGTGGAATAGATCGTTAAGTACACAAAGTGACAGCTCTTTGCACTTTGGGGAACTACAGACGCAATCCCAAATAAATCTATAGTTCATGAAATCCCAAAATGACTGCAGATATTTATAAAAGAACATTTTGTCAAGGTTAGTTATTGTTCATAAGTTGATAAGTATATAAAGTATTAAATCAAAACATAATGTGTTCATGTTTTAAAACATGAATACATAAGAATACATAAGTTACTTTGTATGGAGGGGCAGAGTCACATACTATCTCTGCCAGTATTGCCTACTCTGCATGGCGAGGTAGAGTCACATACTACCTCTGCCAGTATTACCCACTCTGCATGGCGAGGTAGAGTCACATACTACCTCTGCCAGTATTGCCCACTCTGCATGGCGAGGTAGAGTCACACACTACCTCTGCCAGTATTACCCACTCTACATGGCGAGGTGGAGTCACATACTACCTCTGCCAGTATTGCCTACTCTGCATGGCGAGGTAGAGTCACATACTACCTCTGCCAGTATTACCCACTCTACATGGCGAGGTAGAGTCACATACTACCTCTGCCAGTATTGCCCACTCTGCATGGCGAGGTAGAGTCACATACTACCTCTGCCAGTATTGCCCACTCTGCATGGCGAGGTAGAGTCACATACTACCTCTGCCAGTATTGCCCACTCTGCATGGCGAGGTAGAGTCACATACTACCTCTGCCAGTATTGCCCACTCTGCATGGCGAGGTAGAGTCACATACTACCTCTGCCAGTATTGCCTACTCTGCATGGTGAGGTAGAGTCACATACTACCTCTGCCAGTATTGCCTACTCTGCATGGCGAGGTAGAGTCACATACTACCTCTGCCAGTATTGCCTACTCTGCATGGCGAGGTAGAGTCACATACTACCTCTGCCAGTATTGCCTACTCTGCATGGCGAGGTAGAGTCACATACTACCTCTGCCAGTATTGCCCACTCTGCATGGTGAGGTAGAGTCACATACTACCTCTGCCAGTATTGTCCCACTCTGCATGGCGAGGTAGAGTCACATACTACCTCTGCCAGTATTGCCCACTCTGCATGGTGAGGTAGAGTCACATACTACCTCTGCCAGTATTGCCTACTCTGCATGGCGAGGCAGGGCACATAATACCTCTGCCAGTAATATCATGAAATTGCGGTCATCTGTTCAGTACTTAAAGGGGGAGTTCCTAATAATCTAACCTTATTTTTTTTTAACATGTAATGAAATATATGGTAATAAGATATCATATCACACACTTCCTACATTAATCTGACCAACTGTTTATTTACAAAGTGGATCTTTGTTGTGGCAGCAGGCTGTCCTGGAAAGAATGGTCGGGTTCGGGAGGGTAATAAAACTTCGGAGATTATACGTCACGGGTGTAACTCCTTATCCCGGGAAACTGGGTCTCACAATGGTGGGTGAAGCTGGCCCCTCAACATGTACTCAAAATAAGCTGCCCTCAATGTCAGGGAAATTGTGTGTTATAAATATTTGCCACAAAAGTAATTGACAAGGGATCAATGTTTTCAATTCCCCAAAAATTGTGGCAACAAAAGTTTGAAATACACAAAATACCCAGGTTTGAAACACAGCCAGGGTTATCTATGAAGAGACCATTTTGTTCTTGAGTCAGAATATGGTAACAGTTGGGCCTGAAACAATGACTACCAGAGGTTCCCTAGGCTAAAATGAACTGTAATTCTTAATAGACCACATCACAAACCTAGTGATGATTAGATTAGCTGAACAGAGGTCATTTCACAATCCACAAAATAGAGGAAAGAAGTTCTAGACAAGTCTCCACTACTGATGCTATGATCAAGTGGCAGTGTCAGAAACACTAGGCTGAGACTAAGACTAAGCATACTAGGTCAGGGTGCTGAAATGAGAGGTGAATGTAGGTACCTCAGTGATTCAATGTGTTGTCCCCAGGAAAACATTTACCAAAATATTGTCAATTGTAAAGAAAATGGTCCTTAATTTTAAAACCTCTTTTAACTATTATTTTATATGAACATGTTTTTGATATGCAAGTCTTTTCAAGATTTTAAACTTTGATTATTTACTTTGTGGTCCATACAAATGACTGAAAAATAAGATAAGTTAAATCACATGGCCAAGGTTCGTGTTTTGTTTTCATAATTGTTAATTGGCACAGTGTGGTATGTTGTGTCATAACATACTATCTGCTATCATAACATATACTATTTTGATTTGTTGAGATCATCCCCACTGTCAGACTCTTCTCAGTCACAGTTTGCAGGCTACAAGTCTTGTTTGTTGTGGGGGGGGGGGGGGGCAAATTGCCATCCCTGAACTTTACCCTGCTCAATAAAGCTACCTGAAGGTGGCTCAGACCCACTTCTTTCATCCTCAGATGATCCACATAAACTTTGGACCTCTATTATGTCAGAAACACTTGTTGAACAAACACTATCTGTAAAATCTCCCTCCGCCTCCATGATGCTGGGCTAGGGGTTTTCCCAAAATGTTACACTCTCTACGTCACCACCCCACGTGACAGGGGGTAATAAAATTCCGGACTGACTTCGGAGATATGTCATGATCCAAACTTTGAAGTGAAATTTGATCATCACAACATTTACAAGATACACTTGAAATTTGTGAGATGACTACTGGCAACCAAATGAATGATTTTATGACAAAAAAACACATGGTTTGGGGTACAACCCAATTATTAGGAACTCCCCCTTTAATTAGAATAATCTACAGACAGCGGTGCAGTTGGTGGAATCTTGTACTTGAGCACTCGTAATATCTGCCCCATTTAAGAAAAACAATCATGAACAAATATACACACATTGTTGATTTCACATGTCTGGGAAATTTACAAATAAATAGGATGTACTAATTTCCCGAATACTGACACCAATTGGCCATGACATTACATGTGACAAAAATTTGACTCAGTGCTTATTGGCTGCTGAAAAGTAGCTTTTACTCAGTGTGGTCTCCTAGAACTCACTCAGTTCTTGCAGATTCATTCAGACCCTGTTATATGCCAAGCCAGGCAATCTGACACTATTTAACCAAATGCGGGAGAGTATAATCATATTTAACCTGAGGTTCACTTTAAGGACTTGCATTTAAGTGAACATATATCATTAATGCAACATATAAAATCTTCATATTATCTTATAATCTGGATACTTGAGATCTAAATTTGTTTTATATCGAAATGTAATAAAAACAAGATACATTTGTTGACAAAGAACACCGTCAGCAACTAACATTAAAACGATAAATGACCAACTTTTTATAAACATAGAGTGAGAGCTAGGGACAGTTTCTATTTTACTTGTTTATTGGTGGTTTGATGAGTAAAATAAAAAACACCAAATACAGTAGAGAGATACTTTGACAAATCTTATTGAAAATGGTAGCAAGGACAATGTCTAAAGTGTCACCTTTCCCACGCCTTGAGAGCGTGTATATGAAGTCAGGTATTTCACATTATGTCTTCTTACTTTCATGCAGATAAGTTGTATTGCCATTGTTGCTGAAAGGGACGTAAATTCAACATTTCACAATTTCAATGTGATTGTCTTGAAAATGAACATCGAATGAATGTGCCAACTTTTGTCAAATATCCAGTCAAAAGATGTCTCCATTGAACCACTACAATATTTGATGACTATAGGTCTGGAGGAGAAATTTGGACCTTAGATCCATGAGCTGTCTGCAAACCAAATGAAAAGAATAGGTTTAATCTAAGCCATGTGTCTATATATATATATAGTGCGTAACTGTATATAAACCAATGATATGAAAGCTCTTACACCACATTTCTGTCAATCTGAACAGGATATTTCAAATTAGATTGAGAATAGTTTGGTACATCCTAAAATGCAAAAGATAGGATCTATACAGTGCTAAGATAGCAAAGCATTTTAAGAAAGTGTAAATGCTATGAAAAATATTTCTTTCGTGTAATTGAAAATTGTGCTCCAAGAGAAATGAGAAAAAAAAATTGTGATTGAGTGATGGAACACCCTGTAAATAATATTGTTCTTGAGGGAATTTTGAAAATTTACACCCCCTGGTGTTTAATTGCTCATAATATTTGCAAAGACCTACAATGCATTGTTGCGCCCTGCAGAGCACAGTATTCTGTGGAACACTATTGATTTCCATAAATCCATCAACTGTAAAACTCAAGTGTATCACAGACCTTTCTGATTTTTAAACAAGTGATCTAAGATTTGGGCAGAAATATTTATAAAGGTATGGCAAGGTTAAGTTTTGAAACATTGACGTTAAGGATTGAATGGCACAAAACAGAATTATCCACACTTCAAGCTCATGAAAGTAAAAAAAGTTGTGATTTCAGCTTTCATCCCCTTAGTTATGTACGCCAGAATAATACATGGACAATGCATTTCGATACTATTTTAGCTTTTCAGATTCAATTGCTAAGATCTACCATAATGAAGACATTTATGCGAAATGATTCATAAAGTTGAAATATGATACACCATTTTAAGATTTAAAGTTAAAAATATTCTCTGTGTTTGTCAGTGGAAGGTTCATCAAATGACCTTTTGATACTCGTTTAAGAGAGAATCGCTACCAATTGAATTGGAGCTGTACACCAGAGTGCCACAATAGTGGGACATAATTCTGCCAATTTATCAATATTGTCACACAAATATGCTCTTTTGAAAAAGAAACATAAAAACATTACAATTAGTTCCCTTACAACAAAACCATTTTAAGGATCTTCAATGATGATTGGAATGAAATTACCTCTTCATTAGCTTTTCTACATTAAAACAATTTTGGATTTCATTAAAACAAACTGCATTGTTTACTTTGGCTTAAAATCAACAGAACTCAATCTGAGATATTAAAAACAAATAAATCAAACTTTCTTGTCCATGTCATTATGTTATTTGTGTAATGGATGGGCAGGGGATACAGTTTCTACATTCTGGGTCCAGATATTACCTTTCTATGTGGTTATATCATCTCAACAGGACTTAGCAATCTACTTTATCAAAGAAACAGCGTTATTGTCAGACCACTAAAACTTTAAATAGTAAGTTTACTTTCCGTTCAAGTCTCAAGTGGAAGACTCCATATCATATAGAGAGAGTGCTCATTCGTTGTCTATGTGATACCATGGTAAAAATACACAGAAAGTGTCTCCATTCACTCTATAACCATATCCACGGTGGCCACCTTGAATGAATGAATGAATGGGAGACGCTTTTGTATAGTGCTACAGCACTGAAGATTTAGTTTTGAAATCCAGTGCCTTTAATCACGAACAAATGTTTTGCATTTTCAGAAATAAAAATTATCAGGTAAAGTCTTCTCTCTTTATTACTCTAGACTAACCAGGCACAGTCTTCATTTGTTATGTTATCAAAATCAAGTGCACTAAAATCAGGCAAAGTCTTTTTGTGTAACCCTAGGGACACCAAGTACCTTATCAAGTAAACTTTTTCTTGTATTATTTTATCAATATCAAGTGCCACTTAAATCAGATGAAGTCTTCTTCCTGTATTATTTTATCGATATCAAGTGCCACTTAAATCAGATGAATTCTTCTTCTTCCTGTATTATTTTATCGATATCAAGTGCCACTTGAATCAGATGAATTCTTCTTCCTGTATTATTTTATCAATATCAAGTGCCACTTAAATCAGATGAAGTCTTCTTCCTGTATTATTTTATCAATATCAAGTGCCACTTAAATCAGATGAATTCTTCTTCTTGCTGTTTTATTTTATCGATATCAAGTGGCACTTAAATCAGATGAATTCTTCTTCTTGCTGTATCATTTTAACGATATCAAGTAACACATCAGTCAGGTAGTCTTCTTCCTATATTATTTAAGATATATCAAGTGAACATTTCAGAAGTGCCACTTGAATCAGATAAAGTCTTCTTCTTGCTGTATCATCTTAGCGATATCAAGTAACACATCAGTCAGGTAGTCTTCTTCCTATATTATTTAAGAGATATCGAGTGAATATTTAAGAAGTGCCCCTTGAATCAGGTGAAGTCTTCTTTGCGCATAATTCTAGAGACATCAAGTGGCACTTTGATCAGGTGAAGTTCTGCTGCATGTTATTCCAGGTGTAATGTCGTGATAAGTAGCTATCTCTTCATGCTGCCATATTACCATTCCATATCACTCAAGAAACATAAAGTGACATTAATTCACGGATGGGAGCATCCATAATGTATTTGGCAAGGGAAATTTGATAGGAATCCCTCCATAATAAGCGCACCATTTCTACCTTCCAGGTCTGCGATGGGAAGTGCCACTTCCAACCTGAGCAGACTGTGTTTATATATCTCGGTCACGGAGTGGCAGTGGCAGTTCCCTGATAAGATCGATATGACCTGCAACATGCCTATCTTACACTTACTAACATATAAGTCTCTGTTTCTAACGTGGTTAAAAAGTGGTTAAAAAGTGGATCAAGTCTCATGGCTTAAAATGGGGAGCAAATATCATAGTTAAAAAGTGGATCAAGTACCATGGCTTAAAATGGAGCAAGACTCACGGTTAAAATGTGGAGCAAGTATAAAAGTTAAAAGTGGGGCAAGTATCATGGTTAAAGTCGGGGCAAGTATCATGGTTACAAGTGGATCAAGTTTTATGGGTAAAAGTGGATAAAATATCATGGTTACAAGTGGATCAAGTTTTATGGGTTAAAGTGGATAAAATATCATGGTTACAAGTGGATCAAATCTTATGGTTAAGACGTCAAGCTATTCTCATGATTTAAAGTGGGACAAGTCTTACGGCTAAAAGTGGGCCAAGTCCTATGATTAAAATGTGTCTCATGGTTAAACATGGTTAAACATCCTCTTTGTGGCCTACTTTATCTACATCGATGAGAAAGGTTTCATAACGTAGCGTGTTTCACTGAGAAGACAAGCCATGAATGTCTCCACCCTAGAAACTAATGAAAGTAACTTGTCTTAAATTGAAGGTGCAGCAAAACAAAAATAAGTCATGAAGAGGCAGTCATGTATGGCAATGGTGATCAGCTTGAGTTTCGGCCCTGTTGTAAATGAAAATAATCTGGGTAGAATATTCATAACTCAACCGCTAGAATGTTTTGCATTTTAATTATGCAAATAACTAAAGATGAATTATAGAAGCAACTTGCTAAAGAAACTCAAGTCATCATCATGGAGATCAAAGATCAAGAGGCAAAACTCAACTCAAGTCATACCGGCTCCTCGGAATATCAGATACAGGCAAAACTCAACTAGAGTCATAATTCTAGGATGTCAGATAAATGAGCTGAAGTCACAACCCTAAGAGACATTCAGTCACAACCCTGGGGATATCAGAGACATTCAGTCACAACTCTGGGGATATCAGAGACATTCAGTCACAACCCTGGGGATATCAGAGACATTCAGTCACAACTCTGGGGATATCAGAGACATTCAGTCACTACCCTGGGGATATCAGAGACATTCAGTCACAACCTGGGGATATCAGAGGCATTCAGTCACTACCCTGGGGATATCAGAGACATTCAGTCACAACCTGGGGATATCAGAGGCATTCAGTCACAATCCTGAGGATATCAGAGACATTCAGTCACAATCTGGGGATATCAGAGGCATTCAGTCACAACTCTGGGGATATCAGAGACATTCAGTCACTACCCTGGGGATATCAGAGACATTCAGTCACTACCCTGGGGATATCAGAGACATTCAGTCACTACCCTGGGGATATCAGAGACATTCAGTCACAACCTGGGGATATCAGAGGCATTCAGTCACAATCCTGAGGATATCAGAGACATTCAGTCACAACCTGGGGATATCAGAGGCATTCAGTCACGACCCTGGGGATATCAGAGGCATTCAGTCACAATCTGGGGATATTAGAGACATTCAGTCACAATCTTAAGGATATCAGAGACAAGAAAAGTCTTCACCTTTTTGAGATCAGAAACAAGTATAAATTGATTTCATTCTAGAATTGTTAAACAGTCTATTTCCAGGCACATTCAATTCAGGAGATATTCAATGCTTTACATGACAAATATTACGTAGAGCAATTTATAAGATAAGATTTTATCTCAGAAATCTCTTATTTCCTGGACGGAATATTGTTACACACTATCAGGATTTATTTGTTGAGCCACGGGCTATTAAGTTAGCTCTTTTTCCTCCATATATACTACAAGGGAGATCAATTTACAATTGAGAACTGTAAGAAGAGCACAATATACTGAAGGGCATAAACATATATTCCTTAAACATATATAAATATGAAACAATATTTTAGTACATAAAGGTTAATTAAATACATATTTGTCTGGAGAGAAAAAATGAAAGGTTTTCAGTTCTCGTATCTATTACATACTCAAATATGGAGATGGGACGTGGCTCAGTAAGAATACTGGTCTCAAGTACCAAAGGTCCGACGTTTGAATCCTGTTTGGGACAATTACTTCGATCAGCATGGAAGGGAAGACGATTGACTGCCTTGTAGTTAACATTCTAAGTTCCATTTCCAGTTAGGACTGATAGTTCTGCACAATTGAGAAAGGTTTATATCTGCTACTGAGTTGTTTCCCACCCCTCCTGTTTCCCACCCTGCCTGTTTCCCACCCCTCCTGTTTCCCACCCCTTCTGTTTCCCACCCCCGCCTGTTTCCCACCCCCACCTGTTCCCACCCCTCCTGTTTCCCACCCCTCCTGTTTCCCACCCCTCCTGTTTCCCACCCCTTCTGTTTCCCACCCCTCCTGTTTCCCACCCCTCCTGTTTCCCACCCCCGCCTGTTTCCCAACCCCCCCTGTTTCCCACCCCCTCCTGTTTCCCACGCCTCCTGTTTCCCACCCCTCCTATTTCCACCCCCGCCTTTTTCCCACCCCTCCTGTTTCCCACCCCTCCTGTTTCCCACCCCTCCTGTTTCCCACCCCTCCTGTTTCCCACCCCTCCTGTTTCCCACCCCTCCTGTTTCCCACCCCTCCTGTTTCCCACCCCTCCTGTTTCCCACCCCCGCCTGTTTCCCAGCCCTCCTGTTTCCCACCCCTTCTGTTTCCCAACCCCGCCTGTTTCCCACCCCCTCCTGTTTCCCACGCCTCCTGTTTCCCACCCCTCCTATTTCCACCCCCACCTTTTTCCCACCCCGCCTTTTTCCCACCCCTCCTGTTTCCCACCCCGCCTTTTTCCCATCCCCACCTGTTTCCCACCTCTCCTGTTGCCTACCCCCACGTGTGTCGCACCCCAGCCTGTTTCCCTTCCCTGCCTGTTTCTCACCCCGCCTGTTTCCCACCCCCTCCTGTTCCCACCCCCGCCTGTTTCCCACCCCCGCCTGTTTCCCACCCCTCCTGTTTCCCAACCCTCCTGTTTCCCACCCCTCCTGTTTCCCACCCCTCCTGTTTCCATCCCCCGCTTTTTTTTCCACCCCCGCCTGTTTCCCACTCTTCCTGTTTCCCACCCCCGCCTTTTTCCCACCCACCCCTGTTTCCCACGCCTCCTGTTTCCCACCCCTCCTGTTTCCCACCCCTCCTGTTTCCCACCCCCGCCTGTTTCCCACCCCCACTTTTTTCCTACCCCGCCTGTTATCCCACCCTCCTGTTTCCCACCCCCACCTGTTTCCCACCCCATCCTTTTTCCCACCCCACCTGTTTCCCACCCCTCCTGTTCCCTACCCATCCTGTTTCCCACCCCTCCTGTTTCCCACCCCCACTTTTTTCCCAACCCGCCTGTTTCCCCACCCTCCTGTTTCCCACACCTTCCTGTTTCCCACACCCACCTGTTTCCAACCCCCACGTGTTTCCCACCCCTCCTTTTTCCCACCCCTCCTTTTTCCCACCCCTTCTTGTTTCCCACCCCCTCCTGTTTCCCACCCCTTCCTGTTTCCCACCCCCTCCTGTTTCCTGCCCCCTCCTGTTTCCCACCCCATCCTGTTTCCCCACCCTCCTGTTTCCCACACCCTCCTGTTTCCCACACCCACCTGTTTCCCACCCCCACCTGTTTCCCACCCCTCCTGTTTCCCACCCTGCCTGTTTCCAACCCCCTCCTGTTTCCCACCCCTCCTGTTTCCCACCCCCGCCTGTTTCCCACCCCCTCCTGTTTCCCACCCCTCCTGTTTCCCACCCCTCCTGTTTCCCACCCCTTCCTGTTTCCCACCCCCTCCTGTTTCTCACCCCCTCCTGTTTCTCACCCCACCTGTTTCCCACCCCATCCTGTTTCCCACCCCACCTGTTTCCCACCCCACCTGTTTCCCACCCCTCCTGTTTCCCACCCCACCTGTTTCCCACCCCATCCTGTTTCCCACCCCACCTGTTTCCCACCCCTCCTGTTTCCCACCCCTCCTGTTTCCCACCCCTCCTGTTTCCCACCCTGCCTGTTTCCCACCCTGCCTGTTTCCCACCCCCTCCTGTTTCCCACCCCCTCCTGTTTCCCACCCCCTCCTGTTACCTACCCCCTCCTGTTTTCTACCCTGCGTGTAATCCAGACTGTTTATCAAATGAAAATGTTAATACAAATAAATAAAATAAAACAAACCATAGTCAAATATATGCGAGGATTAGGAACTACAGGCTGAGAGTGTTTGTTTCTGTTATCAAAGAGATTCAAATCTATAGAAAATTACATTGAAATTGACAATGAAATTTCATATCCATCGATAAGAATGAAAATAAGGTACAAGGAAAGGCGCTTCTTGTTCTCTCTAAAGATATAGGTAGGGCTTCAGGAATTGTTCTTTGAACTGCTATTTAATTACATATTTAAGAAAAACCTATTTACATTTCAAATTATGTTAAGTATCATGCTCACATTGATCCATGTTATTAATATATTGATATCAATGTATTTCCATCCACAAATAAGATGAAAATATGATTTAACTGGATATCTATATTTGAAAAGAATCATATTAAAATGTAGATTTGGTGGTATAAATTATTCTGCTTGATGATTAGTAATCAATGCAGGTGTCATTGTTAAACACATGGAGAATCTGAAAAGCTCAGATAGTGTAGAAGTCTATGCAACGTCAATTCCTCAATGTGTCAAATACAACTCTAGAAATAAATGACTAAATAATAGTTTCTTTACTCAATATAAGAATTTTAATCCATAAAAGAAGTTGTTAAATTTGTTTTTTATTTCTATATTTATGTTTCAGTTCTGTATCGTGTTCATTCAATGTTTCAAGTCTTACAGTGATTAATATTTCTGGATTAAATCTCTAAACTGGGTGTTCCACCATACAATCGAATCAGAGAACTTTTCTCATTTATTTATCTTGAAATACAAATTTCAACTTTATGAAAGAAATACTGCAAGACAGCAGAATGTACGGTTTCCAGTTTCTAAAGATGCTTTGCTATCTTGGCATGGTATGGATTATATTCTCTAAAATAAATGTTGAATAAATGAATCTCAGACAGAACATACAGATACAATAAATGTTGTACAGATACATCTCAGACAGAAGGTACAGATACAATAAATGTTGAATAAATGAATCTCAGACAGAACATACAGATACAATAAATGTTGTACAGATACATCTCAGACAGAAGGTACAGATACAATAAATGTTGTACAGATGCATCACAGACAGAACATACAGATACAATAAATGTTGTACAGATACATCTCAGACAGAAGGTACAGGTACAATAAATGTTGTACAGATACATCTCAGACAGAACATACAGATACAATAAATGTTGTACAGATACATCTCAGACAGAACATACAGGTACAATAAATGTTGTACAGATACATCTCAGACAGAAGGTACAGATACAATAAATGTTGTACAGATACATCTCAGACAGAAGGTACAGATACAATAAATGTTGTACAGATACATCTCAGACAGAAGGTACAGATACAATAAATGTTGTACAGATACATCTCAGACAGAAGGTACAGATACAATAAATGTTGTACAGATACATCTCAGACAGAAGGTACAGATACAATAAATGTTGTACAGATACATCTCAGACAGATGGTACAGATACAATAAATGTTGAATAGATGAATCTCAGACAGAACATACAGATACAATAAATGTTGTACAGATACATCTCAGACAGAAGGTACAGATACAATAAATGTTGTACAGATACATCTCAGACAGAAGGTACAGGTACAATAAATGTTGTACAGATACATCTCAGACAGATGGTACAGATACAATACATGTTGTACAGATACATCTCAGACAGAAGGTACAGATACAATAAATGTTGTACAGATACATCTCAGACAGAAGGTACAGATACAATAAATGTTGTACAGATACATCTCAGACAGAAGGTACAGATACAATAAATGTTGTACAGATACATCTCAGACAGAACATACAGGTACAATAAATGTTGTACAGATACATCTCAGACAGAAGGTACAGATACAATAAATGTTGTACAGATACATCTCAGACAGAAGGTACAGATACAATAAATGTTGTACAGATACATCTCAGACAGAAGGTACAGATACAATAAATGTTGTACAGATACATCTCAGACAGAAGATAACAGATACAATCAATTGCAGTTGCAGTGATAAATTAAAAAGATTTTTTTATTTCATAGAACAAGATTAAAAAAAAGTTATGAGCTATTCTGAAGCTACTAGAACTAAATACTAATATCGTTATTAATAGCGGGGATGGGAATTATTTTTGCACGTGCATTATTCTATTAAGTCACCAAGGCAGTGTACTTACTACAAGGCAAAATGTACTCCACGTGAAACACCATGGTCTTGCTTTCACATGTTAATATATTGTCCTTCATATGAATTATTTGCTTCTTTTATTCTTATCATCATATTCGCCATATTGTAACGTAAGACAACACTGCTGACCAGATCCAACCTTAAACCAGATCCATAACCCCCTACTTTAGGCATCTAGCTTAATTGAAGTTGTAAACTAGACCCTGACTTATAACCCCCTTCTTTAGGCATCTAGCTAAAAGTAAGATCCAGCCTTTAACCAGACCTATAACCCCTACTTTAGGCATCTAGCTTAATGGAAGATGTAAACTAGACCCTGACCTATAACCCCCTACTTTAGGCATCTAGCTTAATATATGATGTAAACTAGACCCTGACCTATAACCCCCTACTTTAGGCATCTAGCTTAATTTAAGATATAAACTAGACCCTGACCTATAACCCCCTACTTTAGGCATCTAGCTTAATTTAAGATGTAAACTAGACCCTGACCTATAACCCCCTACTTTAGGCATCTAGCTTAATTTAAGATATAAACTAGACCCTGACCTATAACCCCCTACTTTAGGAATCTAGCTTAATTTAAGATGTAAACTAGACCCTGACCTATAACCCCCTACTTTAGGAATCTAGCTTAATTTAAGATGTAAACTAGACCCTGACCTATAACCCCCTACTTTAGGCATCTAGCTTAATCTAAGATATAAACTAGACCCTGACCTATAACCCCCTACTTTAGGCATCTAGCTTAATATATGATGTAAACTAGACCCTGACCTATAACCCCCTACTTTAGGCATCTAGCTTAATATATGATGTAAACTAGACCCTGACTTATAACCCCCTACTTTAGGCATCTAGCTTAATTTAAGATATAAACTAGACCCTGACCTATAACCCTCTACTTTAGGCATCTACCTAAAAATAAGATTCAACCGTAAACCAGACCTATAAACCCCTATGTTAGGCATCTAGCTAAATGATCCAACTTAGAAATTGACCTATAATTCCCTACTTAAGCCATATAGCTAAATAGCTCAATGCATAACCAACCAAAGTCTTGGAAGGGGCTCCTAAAGGATATGTGACAATCCAATAGGTTATCGTGCTTAGCAGTAATTATAAAAGAGAATTGTATGACATTCTGTCTGTCAACTTTGATCTTCTCTGAATCCATTGGCTAGTGTTCATCACAACTTGTAGCTAAGGAGAAACAACTCAAAGGATATCATCCTTTTCCATCATGCCTAACTAACCGGAAATTGAGCTCAGGCCGCCAAGAGGTAGTCAAATGTCTCACTGGCTGACCCATATCAAATCCCAAAATAATTACAACAGACAAATTATAGATGCTAAATAATATACGTGGACAGAACAATCGTTTGAATGATAATGAAAATATTTCTTTTCAAGGGTTAAACTAATCATTATTGTGTTTTTAAGAGATTGATTAAATCTTTTTCAAGGCCCCGAAACAAGTGTCTTGCTCAAATAGAGCCCAGTTCTCGCTCGTACTCGCTCATTCCAATGTGCAACATTGTAAGGCCAAGGAAAATTACGACTTGCAAGGATAAGGAAAAAATAATGACTCTCCCCGAAATAAGAGAGAATGGCGGTGAGAAACAGGAATCCTGAGATAAATTATTGACAAACAAACTATATTTCATAAAACAAACTGCAGTGTAGATGCACTCCAACAGCAAGTGCAATTTACCTAGATATTAATATGGGAATTATCTTCATAAAACGGTAGTATTTATAGCAAAGAATTACAGTAGCAATTTTCTAAATAAGTATTGGAGCACATCAAAACGAACACAGCCCACTCTAAATAATGAACTAATGTATTCATCATTCCCCTATTAATCTGGGGGAAACTTGAATATTGTTATTATAAAGTCCTAAAGGCGCTTGCTGATGGCTGTAGACATGCGGTTTTCACACCTTGGGCAAGCCCATTGTGACAGTGTAATAACACATTCTGGCAATGTCTCCAATAAGCAACTTATTCTGCCTAGGACTGGAGTGATCAAAGCCTTTCTAACTCATACATCATGCGGTTTGTAGCCTGAATGATGAATTATATTTCACAACACTACCAGCTGTCTACCTCCAGTCCCAGGACATCAGCCCCAAATTGAAATGGATGGCTTTAAGCACCAGCGTATGGACTGATACCACATTTTGTTTAGGCCCATAATTTGTTTCTGCTGTACACACATTCAAATTAGAAATGTACAAAGTAATTTTGGCTATAATTGCTTTGTAGACACAAATCATACACAGGCCGTATACATGGAAAGTATGAACACACTTTTTTGTTTTAACTGTTTAAACATTAAGTCGCAATACAAAGGTGAACTGAGTTGTTTTCATAATTGAAATATAATATGATAATGACACTGTGTGTCATAATCTTCTGCTAATAGTTCTCTGAGACATGCAAACCATTCTAATAAAAGAAAATGTGAACTATGGCCCTTTCCTTTGATTTTGTAGTTTTCACCGATCTCTTTATTTCCATGCTATTGTCTTTGTAGGATTATTTCTTGAGATATCATAAAGCTTTGTATCTTCAATCAGTACTCTATGTTTGGCTTTGTTTCAAAAGATCTATATTTTAGAATGTCCATCATATGCCAGAATAACTAAAAGGTCAAGTCTATTCAAACATAAAGAAATAGACGACTCATAACTTACATTTCTATTTTGACTATACATATATATGTATACATATAATACTTATGTATCCACATATATATCGGCGTATGTGCTCCTCCAATTTACGTAAAAATATGACACCACATTCAGTCTGTGGTGCATTGTGGGAATATTGCAAAAGAAAATGTCAAATATTTAAGCTAGAACCAATAAACAAAAAGCAGAATTGCTTGTGTGGAGTCCCTTCTGCTTCCTATTAGCATTGAGGTAATGAAGATTGGTTATGTTTCAACATTCATGCCACACCCTAGGCCAAGAGGACATTTATATATTTATTTTTTTCAAAATAGCGAAAGAAGATTCAATTTCAGATTAAATCAGTGATTAAATTTCCCAATACTCTCGAAGGATGTAGCCATTACATCTGAAGTAAGGTCTGATTTGTATAATTAAAAATAAAAGTAATCTTGTTTTGAGGTGCCCAAAACGTATTGTACACTGTTAGAAGTTTGTTGGATTTTACAGCAATTTCTACTGCACCTGAATTGAGAGTACATGTATGTATTGCTGTCATATCAATATATTATTACAAAACCAAATATTTAAAATAAAATAAGAATAGACTCAATCTTTCTGAATATGTAATCCAGTTTGTCAAATGTTATCGTTTGTAAAATATTTCATGGCATTCATATTAGAATGACCCATAATTTGAATGAATCTAACTCATTTTAATACAACAAAGGTTCACCCTTCTTGTACCAGAAAGTTGTACTTCCATTTTTTGCAAGGATCTTCCAAGAGATCTTTTAAAGCATTCATGAAACCTTACTTTCAGACACATTTTCTTCACATAACATGAATGTTTATACCCTAGACAGTGCTTTTATGTAGTAGTACCCAAACTATTCATTGTTAACAACTTTCTGTGACACTTGAAAGTTGATCAGTTGTCTGCTGAAACCTACACCACCAATTGAACACTTTGTCAACAAGCTTTGTTCAGCTGGTCTGTGATCTCGTGTAAACTCCTAATGAGTTACCAGTTGGGCACCTGTCCAGCTTGGGAAACAGGGTGGAGATGTTTTTTACAATGTATTGCCAGGAATATACTTCAGAACAACATAAGATTATTTTAATATTATTTGAATCAATGAAATAACTGTCATGGTTGTGACAAATATTTTATGGTTGTGAAAGATATTAGTATATTATTTATGGGAAAGTATACTTTTTATTTGAAAAACATCTTATACATGTGAAAACCTTTCTGTCAAAAAGGGAAGACATGACTCAAAGACTGCATGGAATCCCCCTTAACCTAAATGACAAGATATGGAAAAAGTGACATTAAACTCTTTGATCACTGGTTTGGCTTTAAATCACAAGGACTTTGAATGGCAAAACTGTGTATGCTGATAATTGGTATCAGTGAAATTTATGATTTGACCCTCTATGATGAAATTTGGGGTTTTTCACACCACCGAATGGGAAGACATCAAAGGCTGCATGGATTCCACCTCAAAGGCTGGGCTGTATAGATTTTATTTTTACCTTTTTTGCAAACATATATAATATAAAAAATAATGATTTTTCTTCATTTATAACTTCATAAATATTCATCCGTTTTTAATAATTTTACCAACAAAAGAAAGCCAAGAAAAGGCATGATAATCATGATAAGTGTTATCTTCCAATTCATTCTCTAAATAGTGAAAATAATGGCGGAAAATGTGTTGCTCCAATTTTGACAATTGGTAAACAAAACCTCCTGTGACTTACAGAGCCCCCTGACAGTTCAAAGGTCAAGGTCACACAACACACTTCCTGTCCAGTACTGGCAGTACTTGGTGGTCACAAAAAATCATAATTCTCAGAGCAGATGTTCTTTTGTGGATTTCAGACAGATAGCCTGTATGTTTGTCAATTTTAAGATCATATATTGTTTTCAGATACCTTAAACCACTGTAAAATCGCCTGGAACCTTCCAGGTTTCATGAATGCTTTTAGAGATATATCATCACATTTCCAGAGAGATTTACTATGACAGTGCGAAACACATCATATGGATGGCCCCCATTACATATTTAGATAACGCGAATTGAACAAAATTAAGATCTGTTTTAATCATAATTTCATATCAAAAAGGTGTACTTTAGACAAAGAAACGTATTTACTTCAAAATACATGTAAATGTTAAGGAAGAAAAAGAAGAATTTGTGGTTGGTTTACAGTATAGGTTACTGCTGACTGTGCTACGAGGCTCCTTTGCTGTAAATTAATAGCGAATTTACTGTAACAACTTTTTACAGTGTATCTAACAGAACCCTTTTGAAATTTTACTTTGCAAAGTAATTATTAGTAATGGAAGCTGCTGTAGCCTTTCAATTATAATCACGAGGCGTTTTTTTATGGTAAGCACTAACTGGCATTAATATCCAAAATATAGGTGAAATATTTTTTTTAAGTTGTTCAAATCATATTTAGAAGGCAATTTAGAACATTGAATCCAATAGGTGATGGAGATTAAAACTTTAAACAAGTATTCCTTTAAAAAGGAAGTAGGTGATGATGTTAGAGGGAAGCAGCATAGTGTCATATATTTATTTCAGCTGCATTTCAAATTACTCCAAAAAACCTTCGAGGGGATACAAATTTAGTGAAATACCTTCATTAAAATACAGATAAATGATTTGATTTGAGTATTCCATACAGTGGATATACTTGTTTTATCAAAAAAATTTAACAAAATTAAATTAATTATAAATTAACGTCTGCCAACCGTTCTGGCATCTGTATCGGAGCGCGATTAACTTATATCAATGTGTAAAAGGTTCTTGATTTATTGATTACCATTAAATTAAATTCAAATTGATTTTAAACTTTTGCTGAACATTTTGCCTTCTGCATAACTTGTCCTAATCTGTGAGAGGTAAATCTTCCACCTTATTCCATTTATCTCTGACTCTCTTTGCATATTTGAAAGTAAGACTCCCAAACTAATTTGTTTCCACTGCCCGTATTCCATATTCAGTATAAAAGACATGCTGTCATACATATTTGCTTCAAAGCGGCATGGTATTGTTGGCGACATTTATCACGACAATTGCCGCAAAGTGGTCTTTAACTACCTACTCAAATGAAATCAAGCCGATATATTTGAGTGGCACCGCATCATATTTCGTACTTGTTTTAATACTATGTCGTGCCAAAAACGTGATTCAGAATGATGGGACGCGAAATGAGTATAAACCACGTGTAAAACATTCTCCAAGACATGAGGCAACTGTGTTGTCTTTAATAAAATGCCATTTATTCATAGTCCAGAATGCAAACAGGCAAAACATGAGAGGAAAAAACAACTCTCATGGGATACTGTGCACAGGCATCACGACTGACACTGAGTTGTAGCTCAGCCATGAATAAAAGTGGCTCTTTATTGATAATGTTTATAGAACCACACTACCAATTTCTCATGAATAAATGCATAGAATATAAGCTGTAAAATCTTAGGAAGTTTGTTTTATTATTTCATTGTTGATGGTAGGGTTTGACCAAAGATGCTCATAACGGAATCAGTGTAATGTTTGATTGAGTGGTAAATAATGATATGTTGTTGCACTGGATGAATTAAATATTCATATGTAATAGAATTCTTTAATACACTGAATGCGGTGAATACTGATAACATGGCCCAAGTCGGGAATCCCAGAATGACAGACAGTTCTTTAAAAAAGAAATGTTGTACAATACATTTTCATTCTCAAATACAACAATGTGATAATCAAAGAGTTGTGTTTTTAAAGAAACTCAATTGACAAAGCAATGAGAAATTCACCCTCTTCAACATAATTTGAATTTAAGAGTGAAAACAATTATCAATTTGCTAGGAAATCGCAATTTTGGTTTGAAAACACACGTTGATTCTGTGAAATTAGAAAGTAATTTTTAAATCTTAAGCTTTTTAGAACATTTTTGACTGAAATAATGTTGAAAGTGATGTGAAATCCAAACAAAAAACTAAACAAACAAATAGACAAACAAATATTAAGATGATATATCCTAGTTTATTTGGAATTATATGTTGCAATATTTTATATATTTCCTGTATCAAGAAAGTTACCATATATTTGTTACTTTTGTGATTGCAGTATAATTCTAAAATCTCATATCACATGAAAGTAAATCATGACAAACTGATTCAAACATTACATGATAGAGTGATTTGTACATCACATGACAGAGCGATTCGTACATCACATGACAGAGCGATTCGTACATCACATGACAGAGTGATTCGTACATCACATGACAGAGCGATTCGTACATTACATGACAGAGTGATTCGTACATAACATGACAGAGTGATTCATCACATGACAGAGCGATTCGTACATCACATGACAGAGTGATTTTTACATCACATGACAGAGTGATTCGTACATCACATGACAGAATGATTCGTACATCACATGACAGGTCGATTCGTACATCACATGACAGAGTGATTCGTACATCACATGACAGAGTGATTCGTACATCACATGACACATCACATGACAGAGTGATTTTTACATCACATGACAGAGTGATTCGTACATCACATGACAGAATGATTCGTACATCACATGACAGGTCGATTCGTACATCACATGACAGAGTGATTCGTACATCATATGACAGAGTGATCCGTACATCACATGACAGAGCGATTTGTACATCACATGACAGAGTGATTCGTACATCACATGACAGGTCGATTCGTACATCACATGACACATCACATGACAGAGTGATTCGTACATCATATGACAGAGTGATCTACACCTCATATTGCTGTGCGATTCACGTATCACATGACAGAGTGATTCATGTATTGCAGGTTGATACCTCGCATAGCCTAGCACAGACTTATTATTCCATTTTGATGTCATGATCTGAAAATCCAATCCAAAACACATTCATCTCTCTGGCAATAAAATTCCTAATCAGTGTATCATAAAAAGTGATGTACGACTCTCCCGAAGTTTATGCTGCTCTTAGACTGGCTGTTCACTTTAACTTTTCGACCTGTACATGTTAATGTGGCTTCGCGCAATGCAAGTTATATAAATATAAAACAAATCAATTACCAAATGTTAACGAAATGAATTTCAAATTATAAAACAAATAGATTACAAAAGAAATGAATTTACCAATAATATAGAAATGAATTACTAAATATGAAACAAATAAATTACTTAACTTCCAAAATATAATGAATGATGCAAATAGATTATCAAATATTAAAGAAATGAATTAACCAAATAATAAAGAAATGAATTACCAAATATGAAACAAATAAATTACTTAACTAACGAAATATAATGAACAATGTGGTTCATGCTGGTCTCAAACTGATTATTCACGTTAGCTGTTGCACTGATGCAGGGTGATGTGGCTTAGGTATTATAAATATAACACAAATAAATCAATAGATATAAATCAAATTACCAAATATTAAACACATAACCTAGAAAATGTGAAACAAATAAAATACCAAGTATAAATCAAATTACAAAACTAAAACTAAAGAACTATCTGAAACTGTGCTGATAATATTACATTTGAAACGTGTGTGTCTAATGTTCAGAACTTAATAGTTTGTATCTAACTATATTGACATTTGAGGGAAGTTAGGTTTTGCCAATTAGAGAAACAACTGTGGACTCATGTTCACAGTATGAAAAAAATAATTCCTATAAATAATTTCATTATATTTCTTTGAAAATCTTTCATTACATTTTGTTTGAACATATTCCACCAAAAATGATGAAAAAATTACATTTCTAAATTTCAAACATTTTGTGATAATGTGATAAAGTAATGTATTGAGAGCTAATCAGATATATTAAACACACTCTACTGTATTTCATAGTTTGGAAAGCAGTCAATATCGTTTGAGTAAATTTGTTAAATGCGCTGACTTGAATAATCATGTCTACATATTGTATAAGGTTATGCAAAAGACAAACGCTGTCCACTATTTGAAAAGAACATGGCATTGGATCCCATGTACAGATATGAACCATGTTTTGTATATAATCCTCTATGATATTAATATATGATTCTTTGGCCAAAATCACTAACAGCTTTGTATATTTTGAGTTTTATATTACTTTTAACATTATCTCAGTCATTTTATGACGAGACCTACTTGTTGCAGAAATAGTACTGCCTCACTGAATTGTCCTGTCGCAGGTCCTTAACATTACGACTCATTCACA
Organism: Amphiduros pacificus; assembly: GCA_949316495.1. NCBI lineage: Eukaryota > Metazoa > Annelida > Polychaeta > Phyllodocida > Hesionidae > Amphiduros > Amphiduros pacificus. The sequence goes on along the minus strand of OX439006.1, from coordinate 4,853,135 downwards.
GATTGAACAATGGATAGCCCTTCAGACATGAGCCCCATCTAAAATGAGAATGTAACCTGAACTATGTAACTTGAAAGCAATCGCGGCATGACCGGAAATTGAACCCATGACCTTTGAATCATCACAGAGGAACTGGTGTTAATAAGCTTGCGCTCAAGTCAACCTCACCACGGCCCGTGGATGTTATTCACTAGGTTCTGTTATTCTGGACACAAGTAGAAGGCAAATGTTTAAGTGGAAATAGCAGAGATGTTAATATAAGTACTCTTATGAGTGGCAAGGTAATGTAGATTTATATAAATGTGAGTGGATACAAACAATGTCTGTCACCAGGGAACCTTTACTTTATGTATGAGCTATCACATATTACTCTAAATGAAAGAAATTCGTGAGGCGGTCTCTCCTTGCTCCCACGTCACAGTTATCCCTGTTGATTTGTAATCATTAAAGATGACATCTAAAACCAAGCAAGAATTATAGTTGGGGAGCCAGCTCGTAAAATATTAACTTCACTCGTGCCTTCAAATTAAAATGCATGGTCCAAATTTAGAAAACATATTGGGGGTCACTTTTTTACATGAAAATCTACACACACACACACACACACACACACACACACACACACACACAAATAGAAACCAATTTGATCAAATTTCAAATTTAATCAAATTTCTATGCTTATGTTTGTAACGCACTGACCGTTTTAATTTTTCAGTGGGGAGGCAAATACATATATTGTGGCACCTTTTGTGTTGTTATCTTACACTGTACTCCATATGGCTATATTAAAAAATATACCATGACTGTTGCCAAGGCAACCATTAATCAGAAATAATATGATATTGTAGATTGCTAAAATATCATGAAATCGTGGACTGTAAGATATTCATGTCTTCAAGCTAATTGTTTTTTTTTCAAATTAATTAATATATTTGGAAAAAATAAATTTGAAATACATAGTTAGAAAAAAAATAATTTTTAAATAAATTTGATTGCCGTAAAAACCATTCTAGTTTTTAGCTATTTTAATAATTCGTCATTTTAATTGTAATCTATTTTAAGAATTCCCATTGGATCGAGTACATGAGTGGTGACATTGTTATATTAATAAACATATTAATAAACATTAAATTGTTTTCATGGCAACCATTTAATACCCTTGACAGGAAATTTTGGAATAATTTCAAAAATGCATATTTTGTCTCCAATCTAAGTCTATAAAGAATATAATCTAAGTATATAAACAAGTCTACATTGGTTAATGAGGGTTGCTATGGCAACTATTTTCATCAAATTGTAATTTATTTGTAGATGTTGATGGCCTACATATTCATGCCAATTATCAAACCAATTCATCAAAAATCAAAGAAATCGGAGACATGAATAGAACAGGCCACAATTCAGATTATCTCTGATTATTGGTTGCCATGGCAACGATTATCACTTTATTGATGTCATGGTCTCCATTAAACACAGCAATGATTACATTTGTGCCACAACCAATGTATTTATAGCACCAAATTAAGAAGGTTGCTTTGAATAAAGTGTAGAAATTAGATTACAGACCTTTCACTAATTATGATATGTAGAGCTTTAAAGTGTTTCAAAAAGCACATGTTCTGAACTGCCTTAATTCCTTAACTTATGTTTGTTTTCTATTACTGAGACTGAAATAGTATATATTTATCATGATGTTTATGTATGTCCATTGTCCAGATATATGGTGAAAGATGAATTATAAATTATAAAAGACATTTATGTGAATGTCATGATCAATGTAGACGTTCAAATATGTCTTAGTAGGTACACAATGAAAGGTAATGATGTGGTGTGTGTGCTAGAATATAAATAGGACAGTTATATAATGTTATTAAGAGTTTTGTGTACGGAGGATCAGAGCACATGAAATAGACTTGAAATAGATCTAAAAACATGCAAGCTGCAAGTTAAATGAGTAGGCAACATAGCCATGAAATGATCCTGAATTTCAACAGCATTACAGACCTAAATATGTTCATGTTCATGTTGAACCACTACAGAAAATTAAGTGTCATCATGTTGATATTCAGATCAATTTTCATGTGTCAAAACAGGCACCAGCCAATCATATTCTTGGAAATCATGACACTTTATTGTGGTAATGAAACAAAAATATATGGTATCTCAAGATATCATAATATGTAAAAGTTCTGTAAATTGGTGTCCATGGCAACCAATTTTCTTCCAAAATAAGGTACAAAATTATATTTGAATAAAAGGGAAGGCAATCACTCTTCTCACCATTCATCATATTCACCTAAAGCAAAGGCCACAGTCCTTGGCGCAGTTGGTTAGAGCGCCACCTTACTAGCACCAGTTCCTCTGTGGTGATCCAAAGGTCGTGGGTTCGATCCCCGGCCATACAATTTCCCACATGAGCTGAGGCCCATGCCAAAAGGGTTAACCCGTTGTCCTTGTAAATCTGTGACCGGGTGGGTTGTCATGTCAAGGACCTGCGACATGACAATTCAGTGAGGCATCACTATATCTGCTACAAGTAGGTCTCATCACGAAAAAACTGAAATAATGTTGAAAGTGATGTAAAACCCCAAACAAACAAACAAACAAAACCTAAAGCAAACCTGTATATCATATTGAACATAACTTGCAGTATCAAGATGAATGGACATATTCAGCCAATCAGTGCATCGAAGCTAATATAGATGCACGTGGCTTCACACATTAGATCTTCACATTCACATTTTCTCTGTGACATCAAGAGATCCCACCTATTGCAAATATAACCAATCTTGCAACAATTTATTGCCTTTTTCGAGAAACAACTGCTATTAATATAGACTATTTTATTAGTTAATTTGATAGTTTAATATTTAAATAAAGTTATTCTTCATGAATAAAACTCAATCTTGCCCAGACCATTGTTTTCTCATCAGACACAATTGTCTCCAACGTGATATACGTTAGTATCGTGCTCTTTTAAACCATTAGAATTATTTAATCAAGGTTTAAGACAAATTGTTTTGTTTGAAACATTAAAAATGTATCTTTTGCAGCCGTGATTATACTTGGTTATATACATAAACCTCTCATTGGATTAAATATGTACATGTCGGTGATTTATGTCGGTGGAATGATATGTAGGTGGAATGATATATAGATGGAATGATATATAGATGGAATGATATGTAGTTGGAATGATATATACAGCGCTATGAACAGACTTGTCTGGTATCAGCGCTATACAAATGTTATTATTATTATTATTATATAGGTGGAATGATATGTAGGTGGAATGATATGTAGGTGGAATGATATGTAGGTGATATGATATATAGATGAAATTATATCCAGGTGAAATGATATGGAGATAAAATGATATGTAGGTGAAGTAATATGTAGGTGAAATGATATGTAGGTGAAATGTTATGTAGGTGAAATGATATGTAGGTGGAATAATATCTTGGTGGATTAGTATGTAGATGGAATAATATGTAGGAAAAATGATATGTAGGTGAAACAGTAGGTGTGACTCAATACGTCTTTTATTCCACATACCTGCTTCAGCAATTACTACCCGCCTGCCCTTTTATAGTGTAGTGAACCAAGCTTTGCACCTGTCTACCCTATTGGATTTTAATGAACCTGCCTCAGCGATCTCTGGAACCATTTTCCAAATCTATTGTTTAATATCACACACCCTTGGGGACGAAGTTATTCTATGTGCTAGGAGAGGATCAATTACTAAGTGCTAATCGATCCAGCAAACAAAAATCCTGAAATGTTGAATGTCTCAGCTATACAATACAAGTGTATGAGAAATGCATTCCATTCCCATCCAAACGGTCTGAATAAAGATTGCCGGTTTTATTTTACACACACATGTAGGACACAGGACAAAGCGTTCTTTGGCGTTCTGTGACTTTATTCCCTGGCTTTGAGTTGATATCAACCTTTCTCACAAGGGGGCCTCCAGGACATCCATTCTTAATGTCCACCTTCAGGACTCCCTCATGCAGAAATACTGACAGCTCTCCTCGCGGGACAGGATAATGGCCAAGTTGAGTTATGAACCAGTTGTTAGTTTGGTTGTCATGGCTTCGGATAGATTATCAGTTTTTTTCTTTGAATATACGTTTTTAGAGATGATATTAGCAATGCATTATCATGACCAACTGGGACCCGACAAAAGGCATGGGATGCGGAAAACGTTTTTCTCACATTAGCAAACAATTACCATACAGCTCTGCAATTGGTTGGCTTTTGGACATGGTCATGGTCATGCACAATGAAAGAATTGTTCACATGTACATGCCTATTGATTATGTTGAAAAGCAATTTAGAATGGAGCATATATATATATCTGTTTTTTATATTTTTTTAATTATTTTTTTTTTTTTTGAGGGGGGTATTTTAGAAATATGTGGCTGGAAATGTATATCATTGATATATCACTTGTTTGATGGTTTGCGATTTGTACATCACTTTCACGATTATTTCAGTCATTTCATGACGAGACCTGATATAACTGCTTTCCTCCTTGAGCAATCCCCAATCCTGATTATTTTGCTCTGACTATTATGGTATAGATGTCACTGACATTAATTGTTGTGCTCACGTTAAATCCATAACAATAACACCAATTGGTCATGTCAGAGCATGTGCAAAATAGTGCCATTCTTATTAGCTGCTAAAGTAAGACTTGTACTGGGTGTGGTCTCACCCTGGTCTTACATTTATGGCCCTTTACTTGCTAAGGAGAGCAACAGCAACCATGTTTTCAGGGCTTTCATAGTTTGGTTATCTCTATCAAAAATAAGGTTGCGTTCTTGCACAATGGGAATCCATTCGCTGCTTTCTGCTATTCAGCGATTATATTAATAGAGAAAGGCGCTAATGTACTGCAGATTTGTTTCCTATTCCAATAGATGCCCATAAATATGTTAATGATGTGCTTTTGATTACAATACCTACAAGATAATAAAAAAGAAAGATTCCTTACATGTTTTCTTCATAAAGAGATGGCAATAAATCTGGAAATACATTTTCTCTGGCAATACATTTTCTCTGGCAATACATTTTCTCTGGCAATACATTTTCTCTGGCAATACATTTTCTCTGGCAATACATATTCTCTGGCAATACATTTTCTCCGGCATTACATTTTCTCTGGCAATACATTATCTCTGGCAATATATTTTCTCTGGCAATACATTTTCTCTGGCAATACATTTTCTCTGGCAATACATTTTCTCCAGCAATACATTTTATCTGTCAATATATTTTCTCCAGCAATATATTTTCTCTGGCAATACATTTCCTCCGACAATACATTTCCTCCGACAATACATTTCCTCCGACAATACATTTCCTCCGACAATACATTTCCTCCGACAATACATTACCTCCGACAATACATTTCCTCCGACAATACATTTCCTCCGACAATACATTTACTCCGACAATATATTTTCTCTGGCAATACATTTCCTCCGACAATACATTTCCTCCGACAATACATTTCCTACGACAATACATTTCCTCTGACAATACATTTCCTCCGACAATACATTTCCTCCGACAATACATTTCCTCCGACAATACATTTACTCCGACAATATATTTTCTCTGGCAATACATTTCCTCTGGCAATACATTTCCTCTGACAATACATTTCCTCCGACAATACATTTCCTCTGACAATACATTTCCTCCGACAATACATATCCTCCGACAATACATTTCCTCTGACAATACATTTCCTCTGACAATACATTTCCTCCAACAATACATTTCCTCCGACAATACATTTTCTTGTTTATCCTGTCGCATTGGAGATTTTGGTTTCTGTGTTTCTTACAGAACCTTCATTTATTTTCAAGACATTCTTTCTTCTTCATCCAGCTCGGGTGAAGTGAACCAAAGAAAACCAAAGCCCGTGAGAATGGTGAAAACAGTGTAATATAACAAATCTCAAAATATTATATTGCTAATGAAGAAGCTTCATGTCACATGGATGTTTTACAAATGGATAGGGATTTGTAGTCAATTTTGCTTTTTCCTAAGAAATAACAGAAGATCGCAAACACTCAAATGCTGAATTTGAGATAAAGTGAACCTTAGTTGTTGCATGGAATTGTATATGTTGGATTGTCTCAAGTGAAACACGAAAATGAAGACCGTGAGTTTTAAATGGAGCTTTCAATTGAAATCTTATTTTCGAGCAGTATCAGGGGTGGGAGATCTTATTTTCGAGCAGTATCAGGGGTGGGAGATCTTATTTTCGAGCAGTATCAGTGGTGGGAGATCTTATTTTCGAGCAGTATCAGGGGTGGGAGATCTTATTTTCGAGCAGTATCAGGGTTAGGAGATCTTATTTTCGAGCAGTATCAGGGTTGGGAGATCTTATTTTCGAGCAGTATCAGGGGTGGGAGATCTTATTTTCGAGCAGTATCAGGGTTGGGAGATCTTATTTTCGAGCAGTATCAGGGGTGGGAGATCTTATTTTCGAGCAGTATCAGGGTTGGGAGATCTTATTTTCGAGCAGTATCAGGGTTGGGAGATCTTATTTTCGAGCAGTATCAGGGTTAGGAGATCTTATTTTCGAGCAGTATCAGGGTTGGGAGATCTTATTTTCGAGCAGTATCAGGGTTGGGAGATCTTATTTTCGAGCAGTATCAGGGGTGGGAGATCTTATTTTCGAGCAGTATCAGGGTTGGGAGATCTTATTTTCGAGCAGTATCAGGGTTGGGAGATCTTATTTTCGAGCAGTATCAGGGTTGGGAGATCTTATTTTCGAGCAGTATCAGGGGTGGAAGATCTTATTTTCGAGCAGTATCAGGGTTGGGAGATCTTATTTTCGAGCAGTATCAGGGTTGGGAGATCTTATTTTCGAGCAGTATCAGGGGTGGGAGATCTTATTTTCGAGCAGTATCAGGGTTGGGAGATCTTATTTTCGAGCAGTATCAGGGTTGGGAGATCTTATTTTCGAGCAGTATCAGTGGTGGGAGATCTTATTTTCGAGCAGTATCAGGGGTGGGAGATCTTATTTTCGAGCAGTATCAGGGTTAGGAGATCTTATTTTCGAGCAGTATCAGGGTTGGGAGATCTTATTTTCGAGCAGTATCAGGGTTGGGAGATCTTATTTTCGAGCAGTATCAGGGTTAGGAGATCTTATTTTCGAGCAGTATCAGGGGTGGAAGATCTTATTTTCGAGCAGTATCAGGGTTGGGAGATCTTATTTTCGAGCAGTATCAGGGTTGGGAGATCTTATTTTCGAGCAGTATCAGGGGTGGAAGATCTTATTTTCGAGCAGTATCAGGGGTGGGAGATCTTATTTTCGAGCAGTATCAGGGTTGGGAGATCTCATTTTCGAGCAGTATCAGGGGTGGAAGATCTTATTTTCGAGCAGTATCAGGGGTGGGAGATCTTATTTTCGAGCAGTATCAGGGTTGGGAGATCTTATTTTCGAGCAGTATCAGGGGTGGAAGATCTTATTTTCGAGCAGTATCAGGGTTGGGAGATCTTATTTTCGAGCAGTATCAGGGGTGGGAGATCTTATTTTCGAGCAGTATCAGGGTTGGGAGATCTTATTTTCGAGCAGTATCAGGGGTGGGAGATCTTATTTTCGAGCAGTATCAGGGTTGGGAGATCTTATTTTCGAGCAGTATCAGGGGTGGAAGATCTTATTTTCGAGCAGTATCAGGGTTGGGAGATCTTATTTTCGTCGAGCAGTATCAGGGGTGGAAGATCTTATTTTCGAGCAGTATCAGGGGTGGGAGAGCGGTTGATTACTCCTCTTGATGCAATCCTAAACTGTGGCACATTCCTGTGTTAAAATGTGGCAACAATCTCGTTAGAAGTCAGTTTCAGGTGAGCATATATTCTTATGTATGTAACTGATGAGCTTGTTATTTTAAATTGGGTATGATAGTTGAATTTTTTAAGATTAAAGAAAACAACCTTTAATTGCGGCCATTATTCACCGTACGGCACTGCTCAGATTTCGCCCGGTT